>CAJVQA010011579.1:0-10625 GCA_910591915.1 Cetraspora pellucida
TAAACTAACAATATGCTATTAACTAATTTATTAAACAGTAAGTTATATAACTATAACTATTCAAGTAAAACAACCTCTTATAGCTATTTATTATTCTTATTTTCTGCTCCTATTCAATATTATTATTATTATTATCATTATAATCTTCATTGATACTATTGCTTTGATCACTTTCATGCTATAATTCAGACAAATTCCTATTATTTTTATCATCATTATTTTCATTTGATTCATGAAATTCATCGTAAGTAATTTCCATATTCTAAAAATTAAAAAAAATTTAAGAAAATAAAAGAAAAAATAACTGAACAGCAATTAATAAGATAATTAGTATTAGGTGTATAGTAACTAATACTGATTTATTGGTTACTATACACAATAAATATATATTACCATGTTATTTTCATTTAAAAGCTTCTGGAACCAAATATTAATAACTTTAGAATTAATTTTGGCAGAAAGATAATGTTTATCAAAGATAATTTCCAATATTGCTTGGGTTCAGATAGCATTTATATGAGTCTGTTCATCTTTAGAAACAAAAATGTACTGTACAATTAAAGCAAAAAAATATCAAAATTTGGATTAGTTGGATTATTCAGATTATATAAGTCTTCATAAGCTTTTCTAGAATCCTGTTTCTATTGTTTTATTTGGTCTTTTATATCATGTTCATTGAATGGTTTAATTCTACTAATGCCAAAGGTAGCCCAAAGTCCTTCTTTAACATGACAAACATAGTACCTTTTTTTCAGATAATTTGCTGCTAACATCTATGCATAAACAAAGTTAATATATATATATTACATGTAATATTATTAAAAATTATATATATATATTACATATAATATTATTAAAAAATACTGATATCTGAATATAATTTTTTATGCCACAATCTTTTGAATAAAAACTCTTTTTCTTCTAAAAGGTGCAAGTGTTCTGCATAATCTTTATTGTTTTCTAACTTATTTTTGAGTTATACTTTTATTTCAGCATTGCTTATTTGCTTATGGTCATAAAATAATTCATATAAAAGTTCTCTAACTGCTTCCTACAGTACATATAATAAATACATAGATGAATAATACAAAAATTAAATCTAATTAATAAGTTAAAGAGCAACTACTTAAAACAAATCATCCATTGTTTTCTTCTATTTTCTTTTCCTTTTTCTTTTGCTCATAGCAGGATTATGTATTCCTTTAGTATCATCCAACTTTTCAAGAACCTGTTCAAGCTGCTTTCATTGTTCAGTAATAAGATATTCAAGTTTAGCTTGTCTTCTAGTAATATGTTCAATTTGGGTGAAGCTTTTTTGTCTGATGCTTAAAATCTTTGACAGAGTTTGTAAATCAACAGTTGGTAGCACTAATAAATAATACATTATTAGTCAATATATTAAAAGATAAAATACATATTAATAACATAAACATATTAACCTGGATTTTCATCATAAAGAACAGCAGAAGGAGAAGTGTCGACAATGACTTGGAGCTAAATTATAAAAGAATCATCATATTTTTAAGTTTTTTTTTTTAAAAAAAAATAAAATAAAATAAAATAAAACTTACAAAACTCATAGATGATTGTTTGCTAAACTTATTGCTAGTAGTAGTCATGGGAAGGTCAGAAGTTGCTGCATTAGCTTTTCTTTTTTTAGTTAAAGAAATAGATGCAATGAGTTGTTTAAATTTGTCGATTGTGTTGATGCAGTTGATTGTGCTGTTTGAGATGATGTGATTGCTTTTGCTGATATAGGTAATTGTAATGGCATAGTTAAGGTGTTTAAAGTAGGTAATTTTGATTGCAATGAAACTTGAGGAGAATTAGTCAATAGTGTAGTTGAAGCAGATGATTTTGATTACAATGAAGTTCAAGGTGAATTTGTTGATATTTTTTTATTATTCATTGTACCTTGTCTAGTTAATGATCATTTTGGTCATTGTAAAGAAAAAAGGTTAAAAGATGGACTGATTTTTTTATTTTTCCTTTGTTCATAGTTCAATAGTAACAATTAACAAGACCATAAAACAAAAATTCTTCATTTATATATTATTCTAAAATTAATTATTATCATTGCTTTATAAGTACGTCAGTTATCTGAGTTAATATATCAATATAATTATAAAACTAAAAAATATTTCTAATGAATTATTACTTTACATCAATATATCTCAATAATTTTATGCAATTCAATTATGTTATTAGAACTTTGAATCCTTGATCCTAAAAATGTTTAAAATGAATAATTTATTAATATTTTTTATTAATTACAATTTTATTTTTATCTATAAATTTGTTTTTTTTTTCTAAACTAATAACTTAACAGATAGTAAAATACTTAACAATCTTAATAGTGTAAAGCTACTTTTTTATTTCAAATTCATATACAAATTTATGTTATGCTAGCTGACTATATACTAATATAGTCTTAACATTTTTGCCTTAATTTTTATCTTTATATTTATCTCACAAATATTAATTCGATAGATTTCCTGTATACATTACCCATATAGCAAATTCCATATTTCAATTTGTTAATGCTTGTATACTTGTAGCACTAACAAATCCCAATATGAATTGCTAAAATTGATCAGAATAAAAACTGTTTTTTATTGAATATACCTGTTTTTAACTTCGATGCCTTATTCCTTATAGTTGTATTCTTTATTGGTAATTAACTTGCATAAAAGTATAATGCTAGAATGCATAAATTTGTAGATGCTTAGTATTAAGCATAAAAAAGTTCACATTGATATGTGACTTATTTTGGTAAGATGACTATGCAGAGATATTATTGATAGGTGAATTATTAATATATTTTTGGATATTGGGCTATAGTAATAGTTATTGTTAGCTACCTCTGCTAAATGATGTCAAGAGATATAAAAATAACAGAGTTTGATTTAAGCAATTGAGATTGTATATAATTTTCACTACATAATTTTTATTTATTAATCATTAAAGTTGAACTCTTAAAAATATAGGTTTGTATTACATACTTCTAGTTTACTTTAATAGTTAATAACAATAGATTAGGATAATTGTCTAACAAATTATCATATATCTTTCTTGAATAACTAATATAATGGAAAAGTCAACTTCATAATGGACAAATTTTTAAATTTTGAGTTTGCACTTACTTTTTAATAATTCATATAATTTTTTGGTAATGTTGACTAGTTTTTCTTTTGCACCACTTTGTCAAATTCATTACCATTGCATGTTGAATTTTTTGTTGAATGTTGTATGCCTTTGCTTCAAGTTGCTTGGCTATTTAATTTAGACACAAATGCGTAGATTAGGTTCAATATAGTCAGATAAAAGTTTTTTTTAATAAGCACAGTGAACAAGACTTCTGAGATATTTGTCATTCAACTAGTGTATTATATATCATTAAATTTTTTTAAAATGAAATGGTTCTGTAATAAAGAATAACACTATGTATTAAAGCTTTTACAAGTTTTGGGATGGTCAGAAAAAAGAAAGTCGAATAAGCTAATTCAAATCTTTAAAAATTTTCTTATATACATGCATTCGATAGTAGTACAAATCTAAAAGCATAATAAGATCTGTATAATATAACTTTAAAGTTAATACTATATTATAGTTAATACTAGTGCTAAACTAGTATTTTAGTAATAGACTTTCATTAAATTAACCAATCATATTATTTTAATTATATTTCATATTAGATATTAGTTAACTTGTGATATTGCATAAATATATAATGCACAATTGTTCTGAATCAGGCTGTAATAGATACTTTAATCATCATTTTTCTGTGCACAATCATTTAAAAATCTATAATAATACAATTGGAAACCTTTTTCAAGAAATTGTTATAGCAAAAGACAGTAATAACATATTAAGGAAGGAACAATTTATTCAATAGGAAGATGAAATTAATAACCAATAGAACAATAACCAGCTAGATAAAATAGATGGGTTTTTATTTAATAATAGCAAAGATATTGAACTAGAAATAGAAAACAATATAATAGATAAGATAACAAATAGGTTAGAATTTAGTTATAGTAAAGAAATAAATAATGAAGATAATGAAATGAACTATGAAATAGATAAAGGTGTTGAAGTAGATGAAATAAAAGAAACAAACAAGCTAGAAATTAGTTATAGTAAAGAAATAAATAATGAAACTAATGAAATAGATGAAATAGATGAAGCAAATAATGATGATATTAAGATAGATGAAATAAATAATAAAGATGCCATAGATGAGATAGGTGAACCAGAAGTACATAAGTACTGTATATAGTATGTACATACATTATATATAAGTAGTACATATATATATTAATATATATTTTTAAGAGTTTTAAGTTTTATTATATAACTCAATAATTACAAAAATTATATACATATGTATGTATGTAGATGAATATTGTAGAGTGTCGATTGTTTGAGGTTAAGTTACCATTAGTTTTTGAGTCCCTTGATGTTGGGTCAGCAAATAGTGAGAATATGCCAAATTTTCCAAGTGAAGAATTCGGTGACTTTATGAAGTTGATTATTAAATAGAATTTGTCAGATTCATATATAAGTAAAATACTTTGTTTTTTAAAAAAAATAGCATATAATAATATCATTTTATCTACCTTAATACAACAAGGTAAGCAGTGTTTAGACAAAATTATGATACAACATATTTCTTTTAAGAAAGTACCTATAGTAGAATATGAAGGTGAAATATACTATCTTAATTACCATCAAATTTTTGATGCTATTAAAGAATTGTTAAGCAATGAAAATATACTTAATCATTGTGTCTTTGAGTTTACACCATTGTACTACCAAGAGCAACAGATATATTATGAACAATTTAATGGAAAATGATAGAAAAGGGCAAAAGAAACAATTCCTTATGATGCAAGCATTTTATCAATAATATTATATTCTGATGCTACTACATGTGACCAACTAGGAAAATCAAATAAACATCCAGTATATTTGACATTAGGCAATATTTTTAGTTGGCACAGAAACAAACCTGATGCTAAAGCTCTTTTGGCTTATCTTCCAATCTTAAAATCAAAAACAACTACTCAAAAAAAATCAAGTAATTTTTTATTTGCAAAACAGTCTGCGTATCAACATTCTTTGGATATAATTTTAAAGTTACTGCTTGACTATAAAGACAATGGGTTTGATCTTCAAACAAATAATGGTGATTTATGATGCTACCTATTTGTTTTAGTCTTTTTAGGTGACCTTCCAGAACATTCACTGCTAACATTAACATATAATGCTTTCAATTGTAAATGTCCATGTTACAGATGCTTGGTATCATTTAATGATATAAATAATATTAAGTTAAATGTAGATCAAATTAATTTAAGAACCTTGGAAACAATGCAAAACATTATTCATCAAGAATTTTCAAAACAATATTCCATATATAGTATAAAAAATGTATTTTGGAAATATATATTTATATTTATATTTGATGTAAATTTTATATTTTGTAATAAATTTTATTAATTTATTTTATTATTTATTTTATTTTATTTTATTTTTTTTATTTATTTTATTTATTTTTTGTGATTATGATATCTGAAATCATTGTATAATACTGTAATTTAATAATAATTTATAAAAAATATTAGCCAATTAAACATTTATATAGCTACAATTCTGGATAAAATGCATCATTTGGACTTAGGATTGTTCAAATATCAAGTAGAATATACAAGAAAAATACTAAATAATCTTTGTGGAAATGTAGCAATTGATAAGCTTGATCAACATTTAGCAAAAATGCCAAGATTTCCTGGACTTAAAGTGTTTAAAAAAGGCTTTGGAAATATTAAACATTTTATAGCTAATGAATTCTGCAATATGATAAAAGTGTTTTTCTTTGTTATAGAAGGAATTATTATTAAACATCATAAAATTTCAATTGAAAAAAATATCACAAAATGATATGATTCTGAATTAATCAATATTTATTATCACTGGAACAAAATATATTTGTTTAGTTGAAAGAAATATTTTTTAGAATCAGATCTTGTAGAGTTTAAGATAAATTTATTAATATTTAATATAATTTTTTTATTTAATAGTTGCAATATTGTATATTAATAATATTAATTAAAATTATTTTACAATATTATAGGATTTAATTATGAGTTAAGCAAAATTATTTGTTAAACTTTTTAAAAGTTATTCTCCATCAGAATTTCGACTATGTAAATTGCATAATTGGTATTATTATACTATTGAAGCAATTAAAGAATTTGGAGCTATTAATGGATTCACAACAGAGACATATAAAACTTTGCACAAGAACTTTGTAAAAAAGCTATATAGAGCTAGTAATAAGCATAATGCTACTAAACAAATAGTTCAAATGGTTAGTATACTTATTATTTATCTTAATTCTATTTATAGTTAAATTTTGCTAATAATAATATTTATATATAGATATATTGTAATTTGATTTTTAATTATCTATCTCAACACAAAAAAGTTTTATAATCTACAGGATGAATATCTAAAAACTTTTCAATGAATGAACTTCTAGAAGAATTCTCATTAAAAACAGCTGATGATTTTTTTTTTTATATATATCAAAGAATAAACTAGCTTCTGAGATTTTATTAGCTTTTGAACATTTTTTTTTATCATTAAATAAATTCTTTGATTTGTATGAGGATTTAACTGAAGATATGGTAACAGGTGATACTATTATTAAATGGTATAGTTATACTAATAGAGCAGCTAGTAAAGATTATATTAGAACAATAAGTAATTATTATAATGAATCATCATTTAGTGATGTATCAATTAGTATAGATGAAAGTAAAGAGTTTAGAACTGATAATGGAACTTGTTTTTGTAAGGTTTGCTAATAATATATTTTTTAGTTATTTTAGAATTTTATTATATATTAATAATATTTATTTATTTCAGATTTTACTGTTGATTACTGTTATTATTGAAAATTACTTTACATCATTTAATTTTGTACTTGTGCAATGGTATGACTTTTAATACAAAAATAACAATCATTTATATAAATATAGTTGTCCACTAATAAAGTTTTAGATACTTATGATCTTATACTCGCAGAATCTATTATTGAGTTAGTGCAAATTATTAAACATAAAGAAAGAGAAAATGAATACTTTGTTATTATATATATATTTTAATATTTATAATAAATAATATAAATTTAATCTAAATAAAAACTCTTTTCATAAATCCTTTTACACAAAATAACAAAAAATTCGCCAGCAACAAAATCACTAATACTCGATTATCTTACTAAGATAACCAACTTTGGTGACTTAATTAAACTTGTTCAGTCACAATTTTACATATACTCTGAAAGTTATAAGTCTTTAACTTTCAAACTCGCAGTTTAATACTGCTAAAACAGTCTTTAGTCTCTGTAATCAAATTTTTAGTTATTTCTCATCTGTTACTTTTTTAATTCACAATACTGTCCTAATAAAAGTTGTAAAACATCTCTTTCTAGTCAAAACAAGCCTAAAAAGAAGCTTGTAACCCTAAAACTGATAGAATTATAATAAAAAACAACTTTAAATCCTTTATTGTTCTCTAAAAAATTACTTTATCTTTACCCCCAAATTTTCTTCCTTACACATTTTTTGTGTAACCTTAAATCATTTCCAAAATTGGTTTCATTTAATACTACATTGTGTAAATTAAATTTAACCAAAAAAGAATTTATTTTGTTACAAATTAATTTGTATTAATTTACTAAAAATAAATTCTGTATTCTAGTACACAATAGCTATTGTAATATATAACTAATTATAACTTTATGTCATACTAGTCACACTAGCCATACTAGCCACATTAGCCACACTTGTGTTACCAAGTTTACACAAGATTACACAAAGCCGCAGTAAGCCGCAGCAAGCTGCAGTAATACCCCTGCAAACTTAAATCTAACCCTATAACAAAATCTATAATTATTATTTTATTTTAAAATCTTATATCTCTAAATCTTATTAAGCAAAACAAGCCTAGTCATCTAAGTAATTTTATTGAAAATGCCAATCTTAGTAAGCTCTGAACCTGATTCTATTGATCTGAACTACTTTTATGAAAAATTTCTAAAAAGTTTTGACATTGGAATCTATGAAGATATGCCAGAAATATCATGTCCAACATCTGCAAATAAATAACCTAATAACTGCATTACCACAGAACTTAGAGGGAGCATCAAAACCTGTCATTATATTCAAGCATCTGCTACTAGTGCCACAACCATCTGCCTATATGGTAAATATTATACAAACTTTCATTACTGTACTCTTCATGAAACTTAACTACCCAGAAATTTTTGCTTCACCTGCTACTATTCCACCTCTTAAAAATAAAAATCAGTTACAATTCTGCATTAATCTAGCTCACCTTCATCTATACTTATCTAACAATTATCAAATCATTAATTATACAAAATTTACAGAAGACATTAAACTTAGATCAAAAAGATTTAAAATATCATCAAAAGTTACTAGATATGACAAAAATGAAAAATACCTCTCTATTAATATAGACACTTGATTCAATATTCAACTAGAATTTAATATTCCTAAAACCTTATTTATGGACAAATACAATATTCCTTCTTTAAAAAACTCACTTTTTCATTTTAATGAATGATTTGAAAAAGCTTTTCCACTATACAGTAGACAATTTTCAAATACTATCAACAAAACCAAAGTATCTAATTATCTTAAATACCAATTCAGACAACATTTCATTTCTCATTTTAAAGAACTTCTGTCTAGTACTCATGAATTTGCAAAACCACATAATCTACAAGAAAGACAACATGAAACCTTTAAACAAGTCAACTATCATATACTCACCTGCACAGACCCTAAATGCCCTTATCTCTTAACTACTGAAATAACAAAAGGAAAAGAAAAAGAAATACATATAAACTTAAAACCCAATATTGAATCATATCTACAACATAATACATCTGCACTTATCAAATACACTTTTGATGACTCTTACCAAAAATATTTAAAAAAAGATAATGAATCATGGAACGAACCCTATCTTAATCCATTTATTTTTTATACCAAAGGCAAACATGAAGCTACATTCCAAAAACAAATTCCTATTACTGTACTTGATGAATTAGTAGCAAAAGTAGAAGAATATACCTGCTCTGCCAATGCTGTCAAAACTAACACCAAACGACATAGCTTTTATTTCTATCAATACCTATCAATCTACCAAAAAACTGCTGCCCAAAACCACAATATAGATAAAATGAACAAACAACAAGCAATTGACTTTATTACAACCAAGTTTATTAATACTGACTTCCTTGCACAAGTAATTACCTATTTTGACTGCACATATAGTAACTCACTAAACTATTCAGAGATTACTAAATTCTATAAAGAAAAAGCCCTCCCTGAAGCTGAAACTATTCTATACAATAAATTTAACATCAAATTCAAGATCTCTACTGCTATAGAAGAATCCTTCTTTCTAAAAGAAGAGAAACAGACCCAGACCCATTTTCACTGAAATTGTCTTCTACACAACTCATAAATGTAGCTGCCACCTTATCAAAAGAAACTATCGAAGTATTTCATAAGGAAGATGATGTAAGTAGGCAGGCGGGAAAGCCTATTTACGTGAAAAACCAAGGAAATAACTGTCAGACTTAATGCACAGAGCGGACTATAGAACTCTTCGCAGTTGTGAGAAACGAGCTTCAAACAGCAAGTGCCCTTGTAGAAAACAACATATCAGGGTCAACTACAACATCTTCAAAATTCTTTGACCCTAATGCATGTTATAATTTATTCTTATATAAAAACAATATACCACTAATCTATTACTCTCAAACATTAACTCTTTCATTCAATATTTACAACACTACAACTTTACCAAGTCATTTAAAATATCTATTAATTTATCTTATACAGAAACTCATATTTATACTAACTACAATGACAACCTACTTTCTAATCATACTATACTTTCATATCATCAATATTATAAATATTATCAACTATCTTTAAAATCCTCTTCCAACTTTCCCAACAAGGATATTTTACTTAAACTCAATATTGCAACACACAATGTCCAAGGATACAATACACAAGAAAAAAGATTGCTATGGGAAAATTACTGTTTAACTCATAACCTACACATAATTAGCCTTATCGAAACAAAAATTTCTAAAAATACAAAAACCAAGTTCTGAAACACATCTCATTATTCATACTTCTGGTTCAACTCTACAGAATCTAAAGAAGGAACATGTATAATGATTAAAAACAACATTCAACCTCATATACATAATATAATCACACAACCTGGCAGTGCTATTGCTATAGACCTATTTTTTAAACATGATTATAAATTTAGAATTATTTCAATATACCTATCATCTACTAATACCACCAACCACAAACTTACACAAGACATTATTATTACATGGACACAACAAGCAATATCATTCAACCTATATCCTATTATACTTGAAGATTTTAATGCAGACAACAATACCACTACATTATCAGAAACTAAATTCCAATTACTCAACTACTTGCATAGTATAAACATGTATGACTTAGCAGACCATACCAACAATTTACAAA
>CAJVQA010011580.1:0-10625 GCA_910591915.1 Cetraspora pellucida
ATTTAGGTTTCACAGACAAATAATCGCCATTTTCTCAAAATGGAAAACCCCCTTCAAAGACGGGTTTTCCTAGTCCATTGCCCATATTACCAAAAATGGGGGTCGCCCAAAGCGGGGGCAAATTCACGTGGCCATTGCCAATCAAATTGTAGAATTTTGATGATCGCCAGCGAAGCAAAAACAAGAAAAGAACGGCAGTCTAAATCTACTTCAGGTAGGTTAAGTAAATGTCGGGAAGGCAATTTTGCTTATATATAACAATTTAGAGTTACCTTTTGATACAGTTAGGTTAGTGGGTTATTTAGATATCAAGAATGCAATCTTTAAGGGACCCTAATTTTGGTAATGATTGTCTCAAAATCACATGATCGTCCCAAAGCTATGTATATAGGATACCTTTCTTTTGATTGGTCAATCACTTACAATTGTATTTATACAGTTTAAAGTACTTTTTAAGAATGTAACATTTTTCACAAGTAAAAAAATAAAAATTAAACTCATCGCTATCTTCGAAGAAGGGCTAATAGTCACTATGCAAAATAATCCTGCACCAAGAGGTACCTTACCTAGAAGGTGAAATTTCTACGTAGATTGTAACGTATGGTACTTATTGTACGCAGTGCACAAAATCTATTGTAAAATACCGGAATTTCCGGTTGATTAAGATATGGACTAGGTGCTGGAAAAAGGTCCGAAAATGACATAAAAAAGATATTCGGAAAATCAATTTTTGTATTATAAATCTTATAATAAATCATAAGAAAATGCAACTTTAAAGAGCTATACTGCAAAACTTTATTAATACAACTACTTTCATATCTTAAGTAAAAAATGAACCTAATTTAATTCTAAATTGATTTATATAAAAAAACTCTTTTAAAAAAATTGTCCTTTTCGGCCCTTTTTCCAGCACCTAGCCCATATGATTCCGGCGTAGTTTTAAGCGGTCGGAAATTTTCCATTCATTTGACAAATTTCATTGGCTATGAATTTCTAAACTCAACTTGAAATAATGTTGATAGAAAAAAAAGCAGGTTACATCACTCCACAATTTTGTGCAATGATTGTACGTATAGTTCTTTTCCGGCATCTGATTGGCTGGCAAAAGTGATCGGGTACAGTACTGTACGCAGCATATCACTAATTGTGACTATAGAACTATATGTAATTACTAAATCGTTAAATACAGCTGAGTTATTTAAAGAAAACTAACAGTACATACGCTTTTTTTTTTAACAATAGATAAGCGATTTCTAAGCTATGTTAAAGGGGTTTTAAAGCATAAAGGATGTTAATACATGAGAAAAAGTTAGTAATAAGAGAGTGTAAATATAGAGATGGCTCTAATGAGTCTTATCATAACGAGCTTTGGGTATAATAAACGATAGATCCTCAAACACTATATTAGTTCGGCATAAAAGATGTGATAAACATTTAAAAAAATACATATATAGACTTTTTTTTTTTCTTAATTAAGTTTACGAATATGACATCATGTTTCACAATTAACGTGTTATTCAATTTCATGTAACGACCAATCACGAGAAAGTTACCCTATATGTGTAATTTTACAATTCGGAATTTTAATTTTTTGCAAAAATTATTCACATGATGTAATTTTGACTTCAGAAACTTACACAAACTTACGGTAATTTCCAATCCTAGCTGTGGGCCTTCCCATTTGTCAGATTATTATATAAACAAATAATCATCATACTGGATTATAAAAAAGTTCTTTTTTCCAAGTCTTTCATATCAGTAATGTCGGTTAACAAGATACACGAATTTTTTAATCGCGATCCTGAGAATTGGAATATTTTGACTTTTTTGGAAGAATGTGATATACCATTATTCAAACAAAAGATAGAGTCGTACCTTACGTCCCTCGAAGTAATTTCCAATACTCAAAAAGGTCCAAAGCGTGAAAGAGCGAACAAGTTACTTGATCAGTACAGACAGGCGAGTTTATTTTTTTTCTCGCTGAAGAAATAGCTAAATACGTGGTAGCGTTGGTGTGAGGACTTTGAGTCATGCATCAATCAAGTCTTTGAGACAAGCTACGAAGCAGTGTTGAGGCGCAAGATATCTTCTTTCTTACGTTTGAGACTTCGAGTCAACTTGGCACTTGCCCCACTGGGCGTAAGACAATATCTTTGAGAATTTCTTACGTTTGAGACTTCGAGTCGACTTTGTGGGATGCAAAAATCGGATAATATAATCTTAAGGATAATTAAGAATATTACTAATTTCAAATTTTGGTTTTAGGGTCCTGATTATGTTTGTGCCCGAGATTGGAAGAAGGAAAGAAGAGCTAAACCAGTCGATGGAACCGAGGTTCACATTCACCAAGTTACGAATAGCTCAGTGATCGGGATCAATAATGGATCTTTTAACGTTAGTAGAAGGCCAAAGGTGTGGATGCATAATCTTTAACTATGTTGTATCTCTTTACGATGTTAATCGACTGAAACTGGTTTATTATTTTTCTTGCATGAAGAAATCGACTCGAAAAAGAAAAACCATATGTTATCTTGAAAGTTCAGAGGAAGATCATTTATCAGATCAAGACTACACCGAGGAACCCAAGAAAGTAAGTAATTTTACCATTTCGCGCATGATTATAAATGTTTTGACTTTGTTTCGGAACCTATTTAGAATAAAAAATCAAGGTCAACCCGGTCACGTAGAAAAGCGGAGCGCGATAGTATGGACAAAGACGACATTATTAATGAAAGTTCAGAGGATGAAAATATCTCGGAAGACGTTACTTTGGTTGAAATCAGTCCAAGTACAATCCAAGCTCAGCCAATTGTAACAGTATTAAATAATTCAGAAGACACTTGGTGTAAAATCGCACTAAGTACACCCCAACAAACCTCGACGTCATTTGATATTTCGGCCACTTCACGTGAGTCTACACCGTGTCCAATAAGTCAACTGGCACAACAAGTTTTAATCAATACACCAAACAAACCAATCGTAACGAAAGTAATGTGTGATAAATATTCACCATACCTGGTTTGTGCATTCAGTGCAACAATCGATTATGTTAAGGAAACCGTAGAAGTGGAAACTTATAGAGAAATTGAAAAGTTGTTTCTAATGAAAAATCGACTGGTTTTGCAAGAGTCCTTTGTCAAGAAGCTTGAATCAATATTTGAGACTGAATACTCAAAAATTGAATCAAAAATCATAGATTTGACAATTGTTGAAGGGGATAACCAGACAGAAGTGGCGGGATTCAACTTCTTTGTGCGGTACGCACTTTTAGATTTTATCGCAAACTTCAAATATAGATCACCAAAAGTTCTAGATCGTAACATGTCTGAGAGAACATTTATTGTCGAATGCTTAGCTCCTATATTTCGAGCATTTCGAAATGCATTTCCAGACATTAAGTATGATTGGATTGAAAAGAACGTCACTTCGATAAGAGAGGCCAATAACATGTTCGTGGATGCTATCAGCCCAAGAAAGACAGATTTACTTGTTGTACGTTTGTCGGATGGAATGGAAATCTTAAATACAGAGGTATCTGGTCCTCCGTTTAAAGCCACAATCACACACACGGTCGGAGATGCGAAGAAATTGCTGATGATGTCCATCTGCAGTCTTTGCAGAATATTTGGCGATAACTTAGATTGTAGCGTAAATGATGCTAAGAGAATAAAGACTTATAGCATCCAAGTTGTTGGTGACCGGCTTACGTTGTTTTCTGTGTCAATCACAGACCAAAAGAAGTATTTGGCCGTTGAAATTGCTTCTTGCATAATTCCATTTTCTTTTGATTCAATTTCATATTATACTAAAATTTTCAACTTTTTCGCAATAATTCAAGATGAATTTAAGGAACAGGAGAAGTTGCGAAAGAAAATCCATTCTTCCATTCCGATTGTAAATAATGAAAAAATACGAGATTGGTTGTATTTACCCAAAGATTCCTTCTTTTATGATTTAAAACCTATACCGGAGGATATAGATGAAATTCTTATGATATAACATTATAATTTAGCATGCTAAATTATTTCTTAGCTTTTAGTTTATGCTATTATTTTTAATGTGACTTATATATGCATCAAAAAATTTAATCTTGGAACATCTTAGTCAACTTTATCATTATTGATATTCCTTTTTTAGACTAGTTAAATCCCAACATTCTGACTGAATTTTCATATAATATGCTGCAAGTGTTAAATATAACCAATAAATAGTTCATTTTTAAACAATTATTATACATTATTTTATGTTAAAAAAAAAAAATACATTCTATTTTGAACTTTCTATTCCATGTTAGAGTACGTATACATGGCGAATAAATTATGTGTATTCTGGAGACTTTATATCTTTTTAAGACGTACTTATAGACTATATTCAGCAGCATACTATTTTATACGTTGTAATCGTAAAACGGCGAGTCAGTCGCTAATCGGTCAGGTTCCTCGTGTAACCTTTAGGGTCGGTAAATTGGATCGAAGGAGGCGTGTTAGATTTGGCGAGTGGTCAACGGGATTCTATTCGGGTTCTCTTAACGAAAGGGAGGTTTCGGGTTGGTTATTAGGTAAGTGTATTGATGGAAGTTAGTGTTTACAAGTTAGGGACAGATTATGTATTAGCGAATGTATTATTTTATTTGTCAAGGGCGGGAATTGTTGTTTTCCCAAAGGGCCTTTCGGCCTTTATTTATAATTGTAGAATTCTATTTACATTGTGCGATAGATACGACTGATATCACCTAAAAGACACTTCTGACCGATCGCTGCTATCCATCATATCCGTCATATGCGACCGATGTGACTGATGCGACTTATCGGTCGCATGCGACGGATGTGACGGATGCGATCGATCTTTTCCTAATTGGGATATGAACCACAAACGGTCAGGGTTCATCTGGGTCCCACAACGTAAAATAATTAGTATAAACATTATAATCAGTTTAACAAGTATAAACGTTATAATTAGTATAAGAGATATAACATGAATACAATGTATAATGTGTCCTATGTAAACGAAAGTATATAATAAAGGCTTTAAGCCCTACAAAGAGGATAAAAAAGTGTTCGTGATTCAAATAAAATTTGTCCCCTAATAAATATCCTACTGTCATTATAATAATACCTACAATCATAAACATACCACTTGCCAAATCTAACCGCCTCTTATCGATTAAGCCATTCATAGGTTACATGACATATCTGTTTGAGAAGCGACCAAAACACTGACACCAGTTTGATGATGTCAATATAAAAAACAATTTGATCATATTTGATTATTATTTATTTTTGTTTGTGATTTTATAAATTAACTTTTTTTTTTTATCTAACATGAGTAAAATATGCAAATTAAAAGTTTAAATACCTATCGACTTCTAATAAGATTTACTGTAAAAGAGAACCAATTTTTTAATAAAGTTTCAAATGCCTCACAGTTTATACAAATTCAGATATATTTTTTTTAAAAAAAAACTTATAAAACAGAATTAAAAAAATGGATGAGAATAATATTTCTGGCATCACTTTATTTTTACTTCAAACTGTCAAAATATTAGGTCAACATTATGAACCATGTTAGATAAATTCAAAGATAAATGTAATGAAACAAAAATAAAATCATCCAAATATTTTTCTTGATGATTTTAGTTGCAACTATTCAATCAAAATATTGTGAAAATGTGAGTTCATGAATAAATGATATGAAATTCAGCTCTTTGAGTTATCTTCATTCGAAAGATGTAGAATTGAGTAAAAAAAGTATCTCTTAAGTAAGTAATGTGTTGAACAATAGCATGATTAAAGAAATGATATATCGTTTGCTTTGCTTAAAAAGTAGCTATAATATTTGTTAATATCCAAAGACAACTTTTGAATTTATATATATTTTTTTTTTAATAGTTTATGATAGTTAAATCTTATTCTGGAAATATAATCGGATAGGAATTAAAATTAGTAGCTTAACCTATCACAGATTATGAACATACTAAAAATTGAAAAGTATTTTTTGTTGATTGAGAACTATTATATTATTATCATATTTAGTATACATCATTTTACTAACAAAGCTTACTGTTATTTTTACTTTAAAAACATATTTTGTTTTTGTATGTGTTTTGTTAATAAAACAGATCATAAAATATCATTAATAAATTATACTACATGTCAATTAATGAAAATTTTCATATTATTTTATTTTAAAAATAAATAATTCATAACAATTTACTTTGTAATATTAATATTATTACATTTTTTGGAATTTATTGCATGTCTTTTAAATTATGTATTAATGCTATTAATAAATAAAAATTGTTTGTTTATACTAACCAATTATTATATATATAAATAAATAAACTTTGTCACAATTACTAACAAATAAACATTACCAAGATTATTGTATTTATTATATATGTCAATATACGAAGAGTGTCACAATTACTGTGTTTTATTCTTGAAGGCAAAATAATAATCATTAATTCATAACAACTTGTTAAATGTAATTAGTTTATTAGTATTAGTTTTAAAATATTTAAATAATATAGATTTACAATTTACAAAAAAAAAAAATAAATAATAAATAATTAAAATTTAATGAAAATAAATACTTTTCTGAATTAAAAATATTTTAAATCTGACTGATAAATTAAAGTAAACCTAAAAATGAGGAAATAATTTATTATATATTATATTTAGTAGTAATTCTATTTTTTCCAAATATAATTCAAGTTCAAATCAAACACTATTTCAATTTGTAATATATTGACAAAAATAAAAAAAACCTTAATGTATGATCTTATATTTATATATACTCTATTAGACAACTAATCGACAGATCATATTATTATTGTTTAATCAGAAACTTTATTGTTATTCAAAGAAAAAACATATAGGAATAGGTTCACTATCAAGCTTATTCTACCCTTACAAAGAGGTGATCTGTGTACTTCTTAATAGTCAACCTTAAATGAACTAACTATTATAGTCCCTGCTCCTAAATTTTCTCTCACTTCTGCACTATTCTGACACCTTAGACCAAACAACTATTCTGTTCAATAAACTACCTTTTTAAAACAATGTTGAATAACCTTATCAGAATAATAAGTAATATTTGTATAGTTAAAAAGAGAATCGAGTTGTTAAATGATATGTGCCTTTTCACACGTAGCTATAAACTTTTCATAGTCCTTGCATTGTCATTACAGTTGCAGAGCCAAAAACAATTAAAGGTTCTTGCACTGCTAAGGCAGTCATGAAGCTTTATTCTTATAAAATAAACTAAAACCAATTCTGTAGTCATTGCATTGTGTATAGCCATTAAGCTACTTATTATTGGGGAAAGCAGGCAGGATAAATAAGCCAGTCTTTTCTAAGTCGATCGATAACAAAACAAAAGATGCCTATTATCTTTTAAACTGTTATTCTTATAATGCCCTCCTCTTCTCTTACTATTTACATGCATATGCCTTTTCTCAAACCCCTAGGCCTGATAATCACTACTCTTTTGCTAATATTCATAGTAACTTAAACAATAATAATTATATGAAATCATAAACCTAGCATCGTTATAAGCCTGCATCTAACAAAATCTCCAATAAAAAATATTAAACTAACCTATAATAGAATATAAACAAAAACAAATTTTCAATAAAATCATCTGATCTCACAATAATGAATGCTCTGTCACTTCGTTGACAAGCTATCAAAAATTAATAACTAATCAACAACTAATTAACATTACATTATAAAAATTTATATAATTTAAATAACTAATCATCACTAAATTACAAAATCATATACAGATTAAATTTTAAATAATTTTATTAGCAAATTCTATTTATGACACCAGAAAACAGAATTCTAGAAAGTGGATAAGTTGTCAACCCCCAAGTGGCAAGTTTAGAGTTCAAATCCCAGTGACAGTGAAAATTTGCAATTCTTTCTATGTTACAGCTAACTGTTTTCTATGATTGGTTGGGATAGAATACCTGTAAACTGTATCATACCAGCCTGATTGGAAGGTCTAGGCATTTGTGTAATATTGTATGAAGGAACACAAACCAGTACCAGGCAGTATGAATCCAAGATAAGTCCTTAGGCCATATAAATCATAGGAACTAGGTAGGAGGATGAAAGCCCACTTGGAAGACCTGAGTAAAGAGATAACCTGAACTTTTGACAATGCTACTATAAAGACTAGACCTATGAAATAGAGCTAGAACTTGTGAAACTAGGCAAAGAGCTGGCCTTTGAGGAGGGGTCAAATGGAACCAACCAGGCCACCAAAATTTTCAGGTTCCAGAAGAAAAGGTTACATGTTAGCAAACATATAAACCAAAGATATATGGTTATGATCTGCCTTTCTGGACTATCTGGTTTGAGAGCTTGGTGGAACTTGAATTGAATACCAAAATAGTAGGGATATGTTGTGAAGTCAGTACCGGGGTTGGGGTAAACTCTACAAGGACATAGCAGTTAAATGGTATGCCCTGACTACCAGTATTAGTTTTGATTATAGCAATACCAGGTTAGCTGTAAGAATGGGATACAGAAGATTCTGGAATGTTTAGTACAAGATCAAAGGTTCCCCATGTGAGTGAACTGCTTTAAAGACTTAGTGATCATGGCATATTTGCACCGGTATCAACCAGGGCATCTTGGTAGATGTAGGTAGGTGGGTGGATACAAGAACAGAGTGGTTAAATAGGGAACTTACAAGTAGGCTTCAGGTATGGCAGCTAGTGTAGAACCTTCAAGTGGACTACTTAAATTAGACAATAACTAAAGTTGTATAAATGACTAGTTGTATACTTTTTCTATGGTTGCCCCCTGTGGTTGTAATGCAACTATTAGCTGAATGTACTATCAATAAAATCATGGGTTGCAAGTACTTATCTTAATATTTAAAAAAAAAAAAAAACAGAATTCTAGAAACAATGCAAGTCTGCGATTTGTTATAAATAATTATTATATATTCATTTATAATTCTGATTTCAGAAATGATATATAGAATTTGCTAGATACAGTAATTCGAAAGACATAATAAACAACTTGGAAATAACATGATTTTCATTTTATTCCTACTAATTCATTATCTCATAAACTATCACTACTTACAGAAGTAACTATCTAAATATGTAAATAATCCTGATATTGCTACACAAATAATAAATATTTTTTTACATATAATAAAATACACTTATTAGAAAGCTTGAGTAACTTAACTTTCTATAAAATGCAGTGAGTATAACAGATTAATTAACACTTTCACCTCATCTTGTAATATGTCTATTTAATTCCAACAACTTTTTTGTAATTTGATTAGCTAATTTATAAGGTTGCTCACTAACATTTATATATAACTTTATCAAAAATTATCTATATATCTAGACTGTAGTCACCATTTACTTCAATAGAAATTATACAAATTATACAAATTCAACTACTTTATGCTCATCAACATAACTGCGCTTCATAAATTCAACTCTCTCAATGTATCCTTTATCCTTGTTATAAATTGCAAACATCTTATGTATGTGTAGCTGACATAATTTTAGTAACACTAAATTATTACCTATAATGCTAAAAATTATCATTTATTTTTTATTTATTATTAATAATGTAAATACATCCGTTTCTGGTTGAACAAAGATATATTTTTGCGGTGGAGTTACGAAATTTTGTTCTTTCTGACTTTTTTCATCTCGATGTTTCAATATCATTTACAATAAATGATATTGCATTAATGCCATAGGTTAATATTGCTCCGAGTCCATTATTGACGGAACGAATTATTCACATTGGTGGTGATCATATAGCCGGTGATAATTTACTACTGCATTTGGTGTTGCAATTCAACAATGGCGTACGACAAAAACGTTAACAAATTTTATAATGAATCAAGGCCTTTTTCTATGCATTGTTTCTGGAAATAATATATATATCTACGGGAGACTTGCAAATTAAAGTAATACGATTAAATTAGACAATCAAGTTTAACTCGGACAATATTTTCTACAGAAGCAAATGCACCTATTAGAGTTGAAAGTTATAGCGCTATATTTTTAACAATACATCTATATTATGTATTGGAGGTCAATCAGATAGCATCATTACCTGATAAGGTTTGGTTTATCGTTATTATTCATTAATATTTAATTTTTACAATTGCATATATATTGCAAATTAAAGTTTCATTAATCAAATAGTAAGCAATGTATAATATAAATGATAATACTTGGAATTATGTTTTTATACCAGGAACGGAGTGATGAAATCACGTAGTGTATGGATTATACGGTGTTTTAAGCGGGATTTGTCCACAAAATCTTGAGTTTGATTGGTCCACGTGACTTATTCATCAAATTTTGGTTATTTTCACACATGAATTTATCACACATATTCCAAAAACGGAGTTTGTACAACGTACAA
Source organism: Cetraspora pellucida (assembly GCA_910591915.1). NCBI lineage: Eukaryota > Fungi > Glomeromycota > Glomeromycetes > Diversisporales > Gigasporaceae > Cetraspora > Cetraspora pellucida. Next base: position 10,416 of record CAJVQA010011580.1, read on the forward strand.
CAGGATTTACTTATTTGTGCCGGTAATACAATCCAAAAAAGGAAATTTGATTTTATAAATAAACAAAATGCGTAAAACACATATTTAGAGTTGGAACATTAACATTAGAGGCTATAGTGATAGACTATCATTTATTATATGTAAAATTTCGTTTCCGACATTTTTAATTAGTACACCAAGGCTGGTTTAAACACTAGTTTTTGAGTTTTT
>CAJVQA010011581.1:0-10625 GCA_910591915.1 Cetraspora pellucida
TAGTCTTATCTCTATTTTTTAGTTGTTCTGTTTCATGGATTCCATTTCTTTCATCTATCTCAATTTCTTCTTGGTTTTTAATTGCCATGATGATGTCTTTATAGTCTTCTTGCATTATATTTGTCTTCAGTGTCTTTATTCCTTTTTCCATATAGTTGTCTATTTTTGTTTCTTCGATCATTATGTTTGTTGTTTCTGTATTTGTAACTTCTTTGTTTTTTTTTCTTTTTTGTCTTTTTTTCTCTTCTAAACTTGTATTTTGTCATGTCTCTTTTTCATCCATTATTACATTTATCGCTTCTGTCTTTTGTCTCATTTGCTCTACATACAATTCTGATGTGTTGTTTTCTTCATTTTGGTACTGTTGGGCTTTTTTGCTACACATACTTTGTACTGCTAATGGGTGTTGGCTTGTGTGGTTTATCTCTTCTGTCCATTTTTCTATGCTTGTTAGGTCTTTCATGTCTACTTTAATTATTGCTTTATATATTTTTCTTATCATTACTGTTTTCATTAAGTCTGTTTTCCATAGTGCTGCTGCTACTATATCTCTTACATTGAAATGATTGTCTCTATTTGCTAGTTCTTGTTCTAATTCTTTGCTGCCTATGACTTTAGTATTGCCTCTGCTCTTTCATTTACCAATTTTAGCATCATTGACTCTTTTGCTTTTGTCTGTGTCATTTGTGGCTGTATTCTGTGCTGTTTTGTTTATAATCACATGCCCTCTATGATACTTACATGTTTACTTTGTTTATATTTATACGTGCCTGTTTGTTTGTCTCTTCACGTGCTCATGTGTTTTAAACAGATCTGCGATTCCAGGTCTAAGCTATTTCCCCAAAATTTTCTTTTTGAGGTTCATTTGGAAAGTTTGTCTTTTCTTTACTTGCTTCTTGGCTTGTTTTCTTCTGCTGCTTTGCTTGCTAGTTCTATTTTTGCAGCTCTTTCTTTTTTGTTAAGTCTTTAAGCACAGTTTTGACAGTAGTTTTCCTGTTAGTCTTAATTTTTGTTTCTGCAGATTTTGTGTTTTGGTGATCAGCAGAAAGTGTTGTATTATTGTATTTTGGTTTTTTTTTAAAATTTTACTATACATACTTGCTTTTATTAACTTAACAATTCTAAGAGTTTTTTCATCTCTTTTGTAGTTAAATATTAACAATAGTTAATTTAATTAATAACAGAAAATAAGAGAATAATATCACACTAAATGTAATTAGATATATATAGCAATAATAGTGTAGCTTATAAATAATTTTTTAGTTATATATTATATCTAATTAGTATATTCATGTATTATTATTTTTTTATTTAATATTATATTAATAAAAAAAAAATTAAAGACAAATAAGCTTATATTACTAACTATTTAATTTTAAACAATATATAATAGCACTTTTGAATCTAAATTTTAAACTATTTAAATAAATTCTTTTTATATATTGTGCCTTAAATCAATTTTTGTCTTAAGTAATAACTAAGGTACTTTATATATTAACTGTTTAACTTATATTAACTGATTAAGATTAATTGGCCCAAACAATAATCTAATTCTTATCTTAACTCTAACTTTAATTTAGCCCAATTGATATCTGATGCAAAAACTGACTTGTGATACAATATATATATTATTATAAAATCTTTATTTTTATCTTTTAATTAACATCCTTTTAAACATTATATAACCTGATTAGCTAATATTTATATATAGCAATCTTGAGTAGAATTTATAAAATTTGACTAATTAGATAATTTTTTTTTATTTTATTTTTTTATTTTTTTATTTTTTTTTGTTTAAGGCCAATATTATTGGTAGCTACTATCTTTATTGTATTTTTAGTCAATGCATTATATATGACTTGTACAAAGTAAGTATACAATCAGCCATATATGTAACTTTTGGTTACCTATTTTAAGTAGTCTGTTCGAGAGTTCTACACTAGCTGTTATATTTGTAACCTACTAGGAAGGTATCTATTTAAACACTCTGATCCTTATATTGCACTTAGACAAGTAGCATCTGGTTTCTGTATATCTAAGTACTGTTTAACCCAACATTTAGCCTTCTTTTTTGTATATTTATCAAACTGTTACATATTTTAGAGTATATTATCTGACTATAAGGTTCTAGAGTATCTTCTTGTTAACTATCTACCTACTTTGCAGAACATTAACAAGGCTAGCTCTTGTAAAGTTCACCCAGATCCTAGCACCTACTTCACAACATATCTCTAGTATTTATAGTATACTTCTGCTTTGTCCTCAAACGTCTATTTCAGATAGCTCAGAAGGACTGTGATCTGTTCTTGGTATATTGAGCCAGTCCAATATCCTTTTTCTCTGATTCAGTTCTGGTAGCCTGGTTAGTGATACCCTTATCTAAAGTTCTTGCCTGTTTAGCTTCTCCATATTGGTATTTGTTTTTTAGATTTAGCCATTATAGTAGTACTGTTGCAGATTCATATTATCTCTCTACTTAGGTCTTTTCAAATAAGCTTTAGTTTTTCAGTTTTACAGATTTATATAGCTACAAGAACTTATTTTAAGTTTGCACTGCCTGGTACTGATTTGCATTCCTCTGTATAAGCAGAGTTATACAGATGCTCCATGACTTGCCAGTCATGCTAATGCAACTATAGTTACAGATATCTTATCTTAACTGATTGACAGAATACTATTGCTATAATACTATTGTTAATTTATAGTTTTTTCTTTAACTACAGTGATAACAGAAGCTGCTCAACTATAATATTATGACTATAACTTGACAAATTCTATACAAAGTCTACACAAGACTTAATAAAATATAGTGTGTTTTGGGATTTTAAGACAGAGGCAACAATAGATAGTATATGAAGATATTAAATATTGCATTTAGTTTATTAACTATGAAATATATGAAGACATTTAACTTTTTTAAAGGGTCAGAAAATAGTGCTTTTATAGATATTTTATATGTATAAATTATTACAATAAAGACTACTCTATTGCTAATAATGCTATATACAGTATAGTAATGTTAAGATATATAAAAACTAATAGATATAATAAATATAATATATATAATAAATATAGTAGATATATAAGATATTATAGAAATAATAGAAATGATAGAAATAATAAAAATGTAATATTTGTAAGATCTGATGATCTGTAAGAAATGTAAGATTTCTGGTACAGTAATTTGAGCCAATTAGAATCAAGTTACATGTATTAAATTTAGTGCTTTTTATTAAAATTGTCTCAATCTTATGATCTCATAATTAGAATTTTATGATCTTATGCTCATTAGAATCATCTTGATGAGCTGAATTCAATGATAATTGTTTTATTCAAATTGGTTTAGTACATCAAAAGTTATAAACAAAAATGTGTAAAATTCTTAATGTCAACATTCTCTTCTACTTAGTTTTGAGCTCTGCAAAAATTAAAATAGAGCATAATAGTCAGAACTTGAGAGACTATCAATTATTAAAAGAGTAGTTGTATTGGTTCTAAAAATTTGTTCTATTCCAAGGTTATGGAAAATATAATAGGTTTTGATTAAAACTCTATAATAATAAACAGAAATTTTTCTTTTACTTGTTCTTAGTTCTTTTGAGTATTCTTCTAATAATTTACTTAAATAATAAGCATAGACAAATTGCTTTTTTTTTTAAGAACTATTAGTTCTAAGGAGTTTTCTATATGTGTTGATTATTTATTTTTGTAGGTTTTGAAATTTATTGATGAACAAGTTACAGTAGTCAGAAAAGCAAATACAGTATTTAGAAAATCTGAAAGAATAGTATTAAAATAGATATTCATTGTGAGAGAGTATTATTTCTATTGGTATAAGAAAGTGATTAATTAATAACAATCATAGGATTTCACAAGTGTTTATTATAATATCTTTTTAGCAACAAGGTATTAATTGGTGTTTCCAAAATATTGCCTTCTAAGGTTCGCAATATATAAACATCTGATGCAACTTTTTTATGTACAAAATAAGTTTCTTTCTATTTGGATAATAGTTTGCCAGAATAATATTTGTCTTTTATGGCATCATATAAAAGAACTTTATTTTCTTTTCTAAAGATTGATTTGACTTTTTTGTGCTTTTTGTCCTAATAAAATTTTTGTTAAATTTAAGTTTTATTGTTATTGTTTTTGGCTTTTTTTTATACTTAAAGTAATTCTTCAATTAAGAAGAATAATCAGATAGAAAAGTTTTCTTCTAATAGGTTATTAATATTAAAGTTTAAAAATTTTGATTCTCTTTTATAAGTAAGTTAAAAAAGTGTAAACTTGATAGAGATTGTTTTGCAGTTTGATAAGCAAATAAAATAGATAGAATAAAGATATTTCAATCTTTGCTTTGATTAGTTAATTTTGCTAAAGATTCATATAATGTTTGATTAAATCTTTTAACTAGTTTATTAGTTTGTGGATGATAGGGAGTAGAGAGTAAGTATTAGATTTCAAATTTTTGAATAAGTATTTTTACTAGTTCATTATTAAAATATGTTCTTTTATCTGATTACAAGTATATAAGGCATTCATGTTAACAAATAATATCTTTATAGATAAAGTTTACTATATTTTTGGCATCTACTTTAGGTACAGCTTTTGCTTTTGGCTATTTTGTTATATAGTCTGTAGCAACTATAATATACCTGTTTTATTAAGTAATAGTAGGTAAGAGTCCAACAAAATTTATACTAATTCGATGAAAAAGTGCTTTTACAGGAATTAGTTGAAAAGGTTTAGGTATTTGGTATTTTTCTTTCTTTTGGCAAGTATTACATGTTTGAATATAGTTTTTAATATCTTTATATATATGTAGCCAATAATATTTGTCTTGAATTTTTTTAAACATCTTATCTGTTCTAAGAGGTGCTCCAATTAGATAATTGTGCATTAAGTAGAAAATTGGTTTTACTTCATGTGCTTGAATTATTTTAAGTAATTAGTGGGTCTTTTGTTTTCTTCAGTTTTGTTTGTAAAGTAAATTGTTCTTGATAATATAGAATTTACTTTGAGATTCTAATTGTTTTTTTTAACTTCTTATAAAATTTGTAGGAAAATTTACTGTTTTCAAGAAGTATTTAAAGTTATAATAAGTAATAGTTTTTATTTTTAATCAGGTTGCTAGAACAATGACTATCTAGACTAAATTTTCTTTAATATCAGATTTGTCTCAATAGAAAAAAAAATTAAATATAATTATAAAAGTGTATAGAGCTTTAGCCTTACTCTATACAGTCTTAGACATCTATTTACTTTAGACCTAGGAGAAAACTAAATTATAAAAATAAGTACAGTTTATTCTTGCTATAGCAGATTGGTTGGGCTGGAAAATTCTATCTGTTATAATGAATATCCATTATTACATTATAATGGATTTACTATCTAAAACTTGGTAATATATGATATAGCGAATCTGACCAATTATATTTATTGAAAAGTGCCTATATTATATTATTGTTTATTATAGAAATTGGACCCATTTAAAAAATCTTTACTCAGGTATTATTAAATTATCTGAATTATTCAAATAAAATTATTATGAATTTCGGGTAATCACATAGCAACAATTTCTACCCATCCAAAATCTTCAAGAATAATACTAAAGTCCAATTGGATTAAACAGTTAGACACAATTAAATAATTAATTTTTAAAATAACTTTTTTGAAAATTTTAATTCCTGTTATTATTTTGCTCTGGAAGTGACAAGCCATATGGATCATTATATGCTACTAGTAGTACAATTAAATGCTATCTAAATTTTAAAAATAAGATAGTATTTTATACTAATATAAAACAACTAAGGTTTAAAGACTAAAGCTTATATATTTTTTTTAAAAAAATATTGTAAATAACAGAAGAAAATATACCTGATTTTAACTTAATCCTACACTTGGTATACAGCATATAAAAACCATTTAACAGTCAATATTACAAATAAGATCACAAATGAATTATTATTACTAATTCTTCACAGTTTGGATCAGGTATATTTCTACTTGTTACTGAAAAATGATATGCCACTATAATTATGATTAATGATTAGTAATTTCTGATTTTCGATTTCTAATTTTTTTTATATATTTTTTAAATTTTAGATTAAACTTTAATATTTTAAATACTAAAGTTTAATTAAAGTTTAAAAAAATAAATAAAAAAATTAGAAATTACTAATCATTAATCGTAATCGATTTTTTTTTAATAATTGCAATATATACAGAATTTTGCAAACTGTAATAAATATCTTAATAAATTTATTCAAATAATTTAATTGCTTGTTAAACAAAAATTATTTTATTTAACACTTTATAAATCTATATATTATTTAAAAAACTGTATTAATGACACCTGATGTCTTGCATTTATTTCTTTATGCTTAATAATTTTACTTACACATCTTACTATACCTAATTCTTCAGATGAAATTTCAAATTCATCATGTTGCTGTAATAAAAATTCTACTAAATCTTTTGCAATACAACTTCTTTCTTGTAAAGAAATCTTATGTGAAGGTTCTGTTGAACAACTATCATCATCATCATCATCTGATTGTGTATTTTCATGTTCATGATGAACTTGTTCAATTAAAATCATATTGTCTGATATCTCTTCGATTGGTAAAACATCATCCAAATATAAATATTCATTAGCATTAAGAAAGTTATTAATTGGGAGTTTTGTAATTAATTCATTTAATTCATGAATTTGTTCATATTTAATATTTGAAGACTGTGTAGATAGTATAGCATTGTTTTCATTAGAAGGAAGAATCTTAGCTTTTTTCCAACAATTTTTAATTGTTTCAAAAGTCATATTTTTCCAAGCATTAGTTGCAAGGTAAATAGCATCATAAATAATAAAGTCTGGTGGATCCTTATTTAACTTATTTCGAACAGAATTATATGCATCAATTCTATTTCTTATAAAACTTTTCTTGTAAAAACATTTAAAAGAATAAATAATTCCCTAATCACAAGGTTGAATATGAGCAGTAGCATTAGGCATCAAGAATTCAATGCAAATATGGTTCAGTTTAACATTTTCTTCCAGGCAATATACTGGTGCACCATCAATGATAAGAAGAATATTTTTGCTGCTTTTACTAAGATGTTTATTCCAATCTTTTAATATTCTTGTCCAGATTGAAACCTGTATAAAAATTAATTAGCATTTATAGTTTTAAAATAAGGTAATTAAAATGTATTATAGTGCAATCAATTATCTTTTGAAAAAACAACTAATTATACTATAATGCATTTTAATTAATATTGTTTTAATTTTTATTTTTTTATACCTGCATCCAACAGGTTTTATTCCAAAAGTAAGAAACTGAAAGTCTATTATAGTTGATATTATGAAGTAAACATAGTGTTTTATGTTTATAAATAAATGGTAATTTTAATTTTTGATTTCCAGTCATATTACAAGTGATAAGACATGTAATTCGTTCTTTTGAAAGTTTACAACCTTGTTGAGGACTAGTAGCAAGAGTTCTTGTTGGCTCTTGTTTTCAAAAAACTTCTGTTTCATTGGCATTCCATACATAATCCAATGAGTATTGTGTGATAATAGAATGTAACCTTCATCATTCTGCATTAAGCTTAGCTTCTGATGGTGCACTTCCACCTTCATCAACTCTTAAGTACATCTTTATATCATGTCATAACTTGAATCATGCTAGCCATCCTTTTGAACCATAGAATTGTTCTTCTTCAATACTAGAAGCAATATTTTTAGCCTTTTCTATGAGAATTTCATCTGTCAATACTATTTGTTTTGCGAAAGCATATTGCAACTATCTTTCTAAAACTTCCTCAATCATTGGAAATCCTGATTGACATTTTTTTTTAATTGCACATTATATTTATTGACTTTAAGTTGAAGCTGCTTATTTTTATCTTGCCAAATATCAGATACAGCTTGCTCAGAAATATTATATAAAAACACTAGATCTTTTTGTTTAGGAGAGTTATATGCAAAAAGCTTTTGACAAATTTCTTGTTTTGTCAAACTTGATATTGCTACATGCTTGCATTTTTTATCAAGAATATGCATTTTATTAATTTCAGCAGACATTTTTTTTTTAAAAAAAAATGTTTACAGGTTTTTAGAGTTTTTAGTTTCCAGAGTTTCAAGGTTTCTGGGTTTTCAGGTTTTCAGATTTAAAAGTTTTTTTTTAAAATTTTTTTTTTTTTTTCAAAAAAAAAAATTTAGAGCACAAAAAGGTTTCTTTTGTTTTTTTTTTTAAAAAAAAAAAATAAAATAAATAAATAAAAAAGATTTGAGCACAAAAAGATTTTTTTTTTAAAAAAAAAAGTTGCACAAGATATTTTGGATAGAGTCAATACTCTAGTTTTATATTTAATACCTTATTGAGGCAAAACTACTAAAGATAATACTCTTATTTATTTATTGATTTAATGTATGAAAACTTAAAGTAAGCTCTTAATAAAGTTTTTAAAAGATACTTTTAACTTTTAAATTAGGCATAGTGTATCATGTAGTATATACAATATGTATGTACCAGGTATATATTAGCAAGTTCAAAAAAACTTTTATTAGTTGTAATGTATTATCATAATCTTATAATCTGATTGGTTCATAATAACTATAAATATTACAAATCTGTTATAGCAAGAATTTCTTTATATGCTAGGCAATACAATTCAAACTGTAATTGTTATAGTGTATTATTATATGAAAATCCATAATTGCGAGGAAAAATAAATATTAAATTTTTTGTTCTGGTAAATCACTTCATTATAGCAAAGGATCTGATTTAACAGAGTCTGCTATAGTGAGAGTGAACTGTATACTATATAAATATATATGAGTGCATGAGAGTGAAAATCTGGAAACTGATTTAATAATTTACTATAATCAGTTTTCAGGTTTTTACTCTCATGCATTTATATATAAACTAATAAAAATAAAGTATTAATATTAACTAATAAATATAATATTCTAATATAATAATAAAAATAAGTATAATTGTTTGAGAAGAGATAAAAAAAAATTCTATTTCTAGTACTTCAACCAAAGGCCTTACAAGACTCAAATTCTAGCAAAAAGCTCATTCTAGTTAGTCTTAAATGTACAACTTGTAATATGCCTTATACTATTAATTCATACTAGAAATATTACAAAATTTCAAATCTGTATCCTTTTTGGAGATTATTAGAATACTTCAAATGTTCAATAAGATTATAGGATTTCATGTGATTTGTAATCATGTGACTTATAAATCTTTGCTATTCTAAATTTGTTAAATCAATTTCTAATTAATTTCTAAATTTGGTAAATCAACTTCTAATTAATGTCTAATTCTGTTTTATTATTGTTTGTTAAATTTATAGTCATTTTGTTACTTTTTTTTTTTTTTTGTAAAGTTCAACAACATCAACAACAATAATAACAACTTTTAATAATAATAATAATAATAACAATGCCTCACTATAGTCTTTCTGAAAATGTTTATCATGCTCACTAAAATAGCAATAATGCCTTGTATAAGGTCTTGAAGATGGTTTAAGTTAAGAACAAATAGTAAATATTATCTTTAAAATTTTTTTGTTTTTTCTTCTTTTTTTTTCACTTAACAAAACTTGTTTATAGTTTACTTCAGTTAGTGGCTTCTCAAAGAAGAAGAATACAAGTTTGGAGATAAAGTTAAAAGAGTTGAGAGCGAATGTAGTTGCAAGAATGCAGAACAGTTAGATGTTGGAGCAGCAGTATACTCAGTTGCTGAAGAAAAGAAATATATTAAAAGCAAGGTTAGCAAATGATAAGAAGAAGTTAAGAAGATTAAGAGCAAAAAAAAGAAGAAGAAAAAAGAATAATAATAATAGAGATAGAATATCAGATATTGGTTTTTAACTTGTTATATATATATATATTTTACTTTATATATATATATATATATTTTTGTTATTTTTTGTTTTATCTTTTTTTTTTTGTTTTTGTCTATTTTTTTTTTTATAATAAAATATAAGTATAAATATATAAATAACTAGTAATAATAATAAGTTGAATTAACTATTTTTCATTAAACTATATTATATAAATAGTGTTCTAAATAGTTATTAATTCTAAATAATATTCTGGTGAAGGGTTTGTAAAAGGAAAAACTACTAAGATTTATTAACTAATATTACTTCTATATTAAATTCATCAGTATCATCAAATTCTATATTGCTAAAAGTATCTATTTCTTTATTAGGATTATAGTTGTTTAGCAAATAATAGCTGTCACTTTCTGGTCTTCTAAAAAAATTTTCAATTGGGATGTCATTAATAAGGTTCATTTTAGATTGAGTTTGGTCAGCTTCTTTAATAAAGTCATCCTAGATATTATAGCATTCATTATCAGATGTAGACTAGTAACATTTAGCAATTTCTTCTAAAGAACATTATTTAATAATATGCTATAACTGAAGGTCAATATAACATTTAGAGTATTTTACACAGAGGAATGCAAACCGACAAATCGGGCAGTGCAAACTCAAGATAAGTCCTTGTGGCTATGTAAATCTGTAGAAATTGGGGAACAAAAAGCCTATTTGGGAAGACCTGAGTAGAGAGGTAACATGGATCTTTGATGGTACTACTGTAAAGACTA
>CAJVQA010011582.1:0-10625 GCA_910591915.1 Cetraspora pellucida
TTTGAATATTCGAATTAATTCAAATTCATACTTAATACGAATTGATTCGAATATTCAGTTATTCGAATATTCGATTCTAACTTCTAATCCTGTAACCAGTAGGAAAGTTAGTCATAAATATTAATAAATATGAGGAAATTAATAAACATGAGAAAATGCATAAGACTAACCCATAGTTTTATCAATCCGTCCCAACTACAAGTTGCGACTTTGGAAGTTTCGTGGGGGTGCCACTCGCATCCAATAACAACATTATCGTGAGCTTTGTATTTCCTATTGCCATAAAATTAGTAAAATTGAATATATAAACAATAATAAAATAAGATGCAAATAAAAACTTACTTAAGCATTTTACAAGACTTCCAATCCTAGAAGAATATGTGTATAAAAATAATAAACCATTGATAAATCAAAAAAAAAGTTGAAAAAAAGTTGAAAAAAAACACTTACCCAAAACCAAATGCTACCTTCAGAATCACCAGACATGATAAATCTTCCATCCGGTGAAAAATTGACTTGACAAGCATAGCCAGCAACTAAATGTCCAGTGAATCGCTTCTTGCGATGCATACGGAACCTATCTTTAGCACCATATACAACAATCTGATTATCCAATGATTGACAAGCTAGCCATTTTTCTAAAAAATAGTCGTATAATTTTGAGCAATTTATATAAAATTTATATCAGAAAATAAAATGATAATTACTGTTTGGATGTAAAGTTACGGCGGGCATGCTGTGCATATGTGGTTCAGCAATATATTTGATAACTACCGGAATATCAAATTCCCATGCTCTTAATGTCTTGTCATCTGAGGTTGTAACAAATCGCCTATTCTCGTCTACAAATGTGATAGTGTTCACAGCACCCAGATGTTGATCATACTCTTGCGTAACTTCACCAGTATTGATATCAAACTAATCAAATGACGAATGAATGAATATCATTAACAAAATATGCAAGTTAAAAATTCATATATATCATAGAGACTTACCTGCACAATTTTTTTATCTGAACATCCAGCCAAAAATATATGCTGTTTATCCTCGTCAGGATTAAATTTTACAACGTATGCGATTTTTCCTGTTGTGAATGATTTAATGCATTGCCCTATCGAAATATAATGTCAAATTTAATTATAAGAATCTAAAAATATGTTAGGTAAAAAATATAATATATTCGTACCAGTTTCTGTATCCCATAATTTGATATATTTATCATAACTAGCAGTCAAGAATCGTTTTCCATCGTTACTAAATGTAATATCACGCACAGCTTTATTATGACCCATATAAGTTCTCAAACATCTACGGTCATTATAAACATCCCAGATCTAATATGCGAATGTAACACAAAATTAGTAAATGATAAATATATGACCATATTCACTGAATCACGAATTATAATACCTTTACTTTTGCATCCATACTAGCAGATAATATTAAATGAGCAGATTTTGGGAAAAATCTGATTGCTGAAACACCCTTAGTATGACCAGACCTAATAATAATAATTTTTTAGTTAAAGAAATACAATGAATAATGGGTTACTTAGTCTATAAACAATATTATTTTACCATGTATGAATACAACGTTTTGGAATAAAACATTCTTGTGAACCAGGTTCCCCTAATAGATTTACATCTAAGTCCAGTGGTACGTGCATATAAGTTCTACCTTGATAATCGAATTCAGATTTTCCTTAAAAATTAAAAATTATAAAGATGTAAATTACGATGAAGATTATGTAGTAATTGAAATCGACTTCTCATAATAAAATTATAAACATACCATGAAATGTTGTCTTTTCTTGACCAACTTCGATTTGTTTTTTAGAACTAACATCGGTATCGGCCTTTTTAGGAATTGCACCCTGAATTGGAAAATTATCAAAAATTTGAGAATTAAACAAATTAAAGTATTTTATCGACATAGTTAAAAAAAAGAAAAAGAAGAACCTCTGGAGGACCAACAGCAGTGCCAATGTTTTCACCCTCATAACCAGCCCAAGGACCCTGATAAGAATTTTCACCCTCTAATATTGCAGAATCACCTTTGGACTTTCTTTTAGGAGCATTTTCCAATTTAGGAGTTGGATCATATATTGTAGCACCATTCATGGCCAAGGCTTTCTCAACATCACCAACGAAACCTGTATTGACAGCATCACCAGTACTAGTATTGACAAGGGAAGGATCAGCAGCATAACCAAAGGAGGTAAAAGTACGTTGTTGGGTTCTAAAAGCAAATTCGGAATAAGCTTGTTCCTCAACATGGCCAGTGAGAACATTTTGATTAATTACTCGAGTACTGAATGGATTATTAGGACCAACGGCAGGTTGAATTAAATCCTCGTAAGGGATATTGACAGTTATTTGAGTGTCAGTTGGTTTCGTGTAAATAGAAGTTGAGAGTTTTGGATCCTAGAGGGAAATTTCAACCATATTACATAAATTTGTAGAAACCTTTATAAAAGTATGAAAACGAGGGGTAGTTTAGATTAAACGAGGAGTCAAAGTAACGCGCGTTTTGCAAAATATGTATAGATCTGTTGAAAAAAGCTTTTATAAAATTGTTTTCATTGCGCGATCTTGACAAAATAGCAAGGTGAAAATGTATACAAACCTCCAAGCTAACGTGAGGAGCAAGATTAATTTTCGGACGTTTAGCAATCTGTGAAGTATTACTCGGATTGGTGCGCTTATAAGAAGTTGATTCTTCCTCTTCACTTGATAGATATTCAGTTGCCAAGAGATCCATAGCTATAGGTATAACCAAGTTTATAGAATATCGACTTTTTATTAATATAGTATGAGATAGAATAGTCTTGAGGCATAACGATTATACATAATACAGTAATAGTAAAATAAAAATTTCGCACCCATGTAGATCATGCTATACCCCAGTTAAAGTTTATGTAACGCACCACCTGATCAACCAATCAGATCGTAAGATCAAGTGTAACGTGAAATCGTACTACGTAGATCACAAGATCAGATGCAACCTTCGTGTAACGTGAAATCGATGGTTTTTCAAAACATTGCCGGTAACTCAAAATTTTGCCTAAGAAATCACTTTTTACGTTCTAATAAAAAAAATTCCTGGCCAAATATTACTATAGAACACTAATTAGTCTGTTCCTAAACCTAATCCTAATGCTGGTCAAATTTCACGTACTTTTAGCGAAAAAAACAGAGAAATAAGTAAATCCTCTTAACTCTGGCCCTTACCCTAAATTAATGCGTTAATTGGTTGTTTTGATTTCACGTTACACCTGATCTTATGGGCGAGATGATAAAATTCAAAATAAATAAAGACAAAAAGTAAAAAAATTTAACCTGGTTTATTAAACCCAACCTGAGTTCAGGTAAACCCAATTCAGGTTCATCTGAGCCCAATACGGGTTCAAGTGAACCCAATTCGGATTCATTTGAGCCTAATCTAGGTTCAAATGAACCCAATCCAGGTTCAAACAAACCCAATCCAGGTTCAAATGAACCCAATCCGGGTTCATTTAAGCCCAATCCGGGTTCAAATGAACCTAATTCGGGGTCCTTTGAGCCCAATCCGGATTCAAGTGAACCAAATTCGAGTTCATTTGAGCCCAATCCGGGTTCACTTAAAGCAAATCTGGGTTCAAGTGAACCTAATTCGGGTTCACTTGAACCAAAATTGAACCTAATTCGGATTCACTTGGACCAAATTCGGGTTCAAGTAAACTTAATTCAGGTTCACTTGAACAAAACCGAGTCCAAGTGAACCTAATTCGGGTTCACATGAACCCAATTTAGACTCATTTGAACCAAATTTTGATTCAAGTGAACCTGGAATAGGTTTATTTGAACCTAATAAGGTTCAAGTAAACCCAATTCAGATTTATTTGAACCCTAAGTAAACTTTGATTAACTAAGATTAAACCCGGAGCAACGCCCGGGCTTTATACTTTATTCACATAGAAGTTGTTGGATATACATATAATCTCGAAAAGTCTTTTGACCTTCCATAATAAAAAAAAACAATATTTGAAAAATATTGATTCAAAAAATGATAAATGATAGAAGCGTGCGAAAAAGTCATCCAATAACATGGAATGGATGGAATAAAAATACATTTTTCATACCAGGAAATAAAGTCGCTTAAAGTAAACTTTCAATTAATTAAGAGGATATCGAATTTTAGTCGTAATCAAAATTTTAAATACCGATTACGTAACTGATCTTGGTCATGCTAGTGTCGTTGTCATCGGGCTTTCAATTATATTTTGTCTCGTATTTGATTTATTATTGATTGCGCCCGGTACAAGATAAAATTGAAAGCCCGATGACACAGATTTTTCCTTGACCAATCAAGTAATTACGTACGTATCGGTATGTAAATTTAGTTAAATAAAATTTTACTAAAAACGTACATAGCAATAGCAATAGCAATAGCATTTTCGATAAACGCATCAAGAAAAGCATTTATGCAATCCTTAGTTTGGCGTACAACACTGGTAACCAATTATATTCAATTTGATAAAAGTTAAATTTTTGAGTTAGCGTAAGGTTGTCTCTGCAAAAGAGCAAATACAAAAAAAAAAAACCGTTATGTTTTGTAATCGTAAGTAAACTTTCATCAAGTAGAGACACCCTTAAATCTAAAAGCCCATGGTTAACAGTTTAACTCTCATATTTAGTTTCTGGTGAGCCACCTCAAGAACCAGTAATCTCCAAAAAATCTGGTCATGTATATGAAAAGAGATTGATAGTGAAATACATTGCCGATTACGGAAAAGATCCTATAAATGGAGAGGATATCACGGAGGAGGACTTACTAGAAGTAAAAACAAGTATGTATTAATAAAACTTCCTTCAAAGATCGGTGGAGGATGAGTTTAAAAAAAAAACAACTAGAAGCTGTTTCTGATTATATTTGATTAGAATATTTTTATCTGAACCTTAGGCAAAATTTTGATAAAATTTTAATTTTACGTATTATATATTGATAAGAATTTATTTAATATTATGCTTTGATTGATTGATATAATTAGGCCCGAAAACTATAAAGCCTCGACCTCCTACTTTGACATCAATCCCATCTCTATTGGCTGTTTTTCAAAATGAATGGGATAGTTTAATGTTGGAGACTTTTACTCTTAAACAACAATATCAACAAGTTCGTCAGGAACTGAGTCACGCTCTATACCAGTATGATGCTGCATGTAGAGTCATTGCTAGATTGATGAAAGAAAGAGATGCTGCTAGAGAGTAATTTTTTGTGATTATTACTGTCTATGCTTATGATTATCTCTGTATGTAGTGACTATAATATCAATCACTAATTATTTTATTAGAGCATTAGCAAATGTTCAAGCTCATATTGCTGTACAACCTCCTTCAGACGCAGCTGCATCAGAAGCAAATGCAATGGAAATAGAAGAGGAGAAAAAGGGCGTGAATGATACAGTTATTGAAAAATTAAATGAAACCAGTGCGAAGTATGCCAAATTATTTGAATATATATATATGTATAATTTGTTATACAATACGAAATTCATTAATATTTTATTAATTAAGTTTATCGAAAGCGCGTAAGAAAAGAAAGGCACCACCTGATCTCACCCCTGCAGATACAATCAAAGAGTTTACACAGATAACGGTTGTTCCATCTTTGCATACTACATCAAATCCAGGAATAATTTGTTTAGATCTTGACCAAACTGAAAATCTTGTTCTTACTGGAGGAAACGATAAGAAAGCGCAAATATTTAACAGAGAGAGGAATAAAGTTGAAAATTTGTTGAAGGGTCATACTAAAAAGGTCACAGATGTATTATGGTTAGGAAGAACTGATTCTGAGCAAGGAGACACTGTGTTCACTTCGAGTGCAGATAAGACTATCAGAATTTGGAGACCTGCTGCAAAAGGTATTTAATTACCTGAATTTCAGTTTGATCTATATTCCGACGTTCATGCCATTTTCTTTAAATTCAATTAATATTAGGATACAAAACGGAAAAAACACTTACATCACATACTAGTGACGTCACTGGTATTGCCGTACATGCCACAAAAGATTATTTAGTGTCAGTGTCACATGACTCGACATGGGCGTTTCATGATATAGAAACAGCACAAACTTTGGTTAAAGTCGAAAGTAACGAAGTAAACGATGGTATGTTATATTAATTTTATTTAAATTTTTTACTTAGGCTTGAATTGTGCAAACTTTATAATTATGGACAATCACAATTTTTGAAATATAGGATATTCAACTGTTGAATTTCATCCTGATGGTCTCATCCTGGGAACAGGAACGAATGATTCCGTTGTTCGCATTTGGGATGTCAAATCTCAACAAAATGTTGCATCTTTTACTGGTCATACTGGTCGCGTCACATCGATTTCTTTTTCAGAGAACGGCTATTTCTTGGCAACTGCATCAGAGGATAACCTGGTAAAATTATGGGATCTTAGAAAATTGTCGAATTTTCATACTCTGACCATTGATGAAGGAAAGATTAATAAGGTTGTATGGGACTATAGTGGACATTACTTAGCTGTCGGTGGAACTGACATGAGGTTTGTATTTATTTATTTGGTGGTCATTATCTTTCATTTAATTATTAAATGATTATCCATTCATTTATATTTGATAATATATACATTTTCTTAGAATTTATCAATCTAAAACGTGGAATGAACTTGCGGTTATTTCCGAAAATACCGCAGAAATTATGGATATGAAATTCGGAGAACTAGCCAAGTATTTGGTAGTTGGTGGTCTAGATCGTAGTTTACGATTCTTTGGTACTGAGGAATGATAAAGTTAGTTTAGGTTTTAAAACCATTAGATTCCAAATTTAAAACACAAGAACCAGGTTTTATATAATAAATTGCAAACCTAAGTTAAAACCTGATTTGGTTTAGAACCAATGTTGAACCCGATTTTTGTAAGATATAAAAAAATAAAATATATTAATAACTTAGGATAATAGATAAAACCTTGGTTTGATTGGTTATTTATTTTATATTAACAATATATTACATGTCACTCTGGTTATATTGATATCTGGATATACCAATATTTTTTGAAATTTTGGATCTATATGCTTAATATGAAAATGCGTCTGGTTAAACCAACAACTGGATATATTGGACGATATTTTTATTTTTTTGAGATGTGGATATAACCAGTGATGTGTATTGAGAATGTTTATATGAAAAATACGTTCTCATATTATGGTTCGAAAAGGTTTATCTATAAGCAAATTTGGTAACATGTCAGCAGATTTGTAATATTGCACATTCTAAATACAGTGAAGCCTTCATAAGTGCACCCTCTATAAATGCACATCGAGTTTTAAAGACGTGCACTTAGAGAACAATAAGAAAAATGCATTTATGGAGGCCATGTATATATTTGAGCGTGCATTTATAGAAGTTTTACTATAGTATTTATGGTGTTTATATTTTTTGGCTAAAATTTAAGGTTAGAGTGCAACTATAAACTTAAGATAGGGTCAAATATAAAGGCCCAAATTTAGATTAGCATAAGGTTTTTGGAGATTCTAAACATCTTAGTACACCTAGCCTAGCTTTAGTTAATTAAACACCTATAGCAGTATAGTGGATATTGGTTTTTGCGAAAATTTTTTATTAGGAATCATGTTTTATAAAAGTGCTTAAAAACAGGAGGTACTTTAGTCACTGACGTGCAATTGATTCGAATTATCCAATCAAACGAAAGTTCTCCTATGAGCTATCATAGGTTTTACGGTACCTAGCTTCTAGGGTTCCTCAAATCCAAATCAAAACAGATATTGGGTCAATTTGAATTTGGTCAAATCAAATATACTCTTGATTTGATTTGATCAAATATTTGAATTTGATTTGATTTGAAAAAAAATTTAAATTTTGATCGGTAAAGAAGAAACTTAATTTACAAATATGTTTACTATGTTAATCGATCATGAGCTTTTAAGTAAAAGTGTTCTTCTAAATAAAATACCCCTAGTTTCATAGAACGAAAAAATCAGTTGTCTTAATAAAATTTCATATTTGAATTTGATTTGAACTCAAATATTTGATCAAATCAAATCGCGGAACCTTACTAGCTTCATTACTAAACTGACACGCGAACGTTAACCAATTAGATTACAGTTTGTTTTATCTTATGATCATAGAAATTGATTGATAAGTCATATGCTGGAAATTTTTGTAGTAATTACTTAATTTGTACCGCGTTCATTGATAATTACCTAATTTATACCGTGTTCATCCATTTTTTACCGTGTTCAGTCATGATTACCTAATTTATATCGCGTTTTATCGTGGTTATTTGTGTTTTTGGTTTGTAAATTCGCGATCACAAAACAATGAACGTGTCAACAAAAAAAAGTATATAAGGACTACTTTTTTCTTTTACCTATCTTTATTACTTGTTTCATATCAAATTTTATTATTCTTTATTCAAATTTATATATTATTATATTTTGCGCATTTTTTTTAACATTTTATTATATACTTTTTATATTTTGGCATGTGTAATGTCGTTTGCCAAATTTGTTGTTGAGTTGAAAAAGCGTAAGAGATGAGTAATTGATTTTACGTTAATATATTAACTTGACGCCCCTTTGGTAACCGCTCCTGGGCTTCCAGGTTACACCTTCGACGGTGGTAGCCTTGGGTGAATACACGTGGTCACCTGAGGAGAACTATTTTAAAATAATGTTGGGATATTGTTTTAAAATAGTTTTTACTACTATCGCGTGTTGACATGCGACCTCCTGGGGCACTTAGGTTTTTTCAATTACTCACATTATTTTTTTTATTTTTTTTTACTGAGTTGAAGGTTCGTCGTTTATTTGGTTAAAAAAATTCGATCGTTTTAAAGTTATAAAAGGTATAATATTATTATATTGTTGATTTATAAATTTGTATATGCTAAATAATATTGTTATATTGCTAGAAATAAAGTTATACGTTTAAATATTGTTATAAATAAAGTTTTATGTTTAAATATTATTATAAATAAAGTTTTGTTTAAATTTTATTATAACAGTTTTATGTTTAAATATTGTTATAAATAAGTTTTTTATATTAACTATTATAAAGTTATTTATAAATTAAATAAAAACGCATTAACAATATCTTAAATAGCTTATTTTAATTATTATTAAACAAAGTATATATTTGTTTTAGTAAAAGCTTTTAATAAACTTAAAATATATATTAAAAGTTTAATATCGAATAAGTTTTTATTTTACGATACGTTATATTATAAATAATTGTTCTAAGAAATCTTAAATTCTATACTCAGTGATACAAAAGTTGCATTTTACCAATTTCGAATTTTCTGTTCGTTCGTCCAATTACATGGCACCGACTTTATTTAAATTTTATATTATAATTAACAGATATTATTAATTTCTCTTCTTTATGCTCCGGACTTACATTGGCTCCGATTCCTAGTAATGTTATTAATCACTGATTTTTATCGTTATTTAAATATATTTAAATGTGTACAAGGTTAGTAACGTAATAATTATCTTGATTATATCTTTAAAAAGATAAAATTTTCATTAAGATATATAACCTCGATAGAACGAATCTCAATAACCGAATTTGTGATATAATAACATAATCTAAATCTATTTTTATTAGTTTGAGATAGCATACGAGGGGTTCATAGTTTACTTAACATTGAAGCATTAAAGAACCTTCATCTTCGAACAGATTGATGCCAACCTTCAGAAGATAAAGTTAAAGCTATTGGATAATTCTTAGATTTTTGGCCTTTTTAGTTTCACTAATAATCAAATAATAAATTTATACTAATATTTATCTAGAGATTTCGTCATCACTCTCAGGAATTGACTTTAGGTCTAAAGAGTGTGACAGCTTCCGGTCTTGGATGGAGCGATTCATTCGCAAACCAGATAATTGATCATGATTCGGATTTAGTGAACCATCCTTCTCGCCCTATGAAAAAAGCAATTTTGAAACCTGCGCGACGATTGGTACCTTCAAACTTACCAATGTTTCAGAAAATGTGTAAAGAATTTGTGGTAACCTTTAATAGAAATCAAACTGAAAAGTATACAAAGGCCATTAAAACATGATGGTACTTGGAAAGAACATCCTGAAGTTTTTGAAGAGGTTACACTTAGAGATCTGATCCGGTTAAAAACTAGCGATTCGGATATTCACTTGATCAAACCTATTATATCCGAGTAAATATCCGATTTATTCGATGACATTCGATATATACTTTTAGTTACTTCATATTAAAATTGCAAGTTACATGCTAGACTATAGAATTCATAACTAGTGGTACAATGTCACCAGAATTTGGGTTAGATGTCAAATCTACTTCAGCACATTCACAAAGACCAACAGTTGATCACAAACATCTCTTGCTCTAGACATTGAACAATAAACTACAAAATTTTCATAATACCAATTCATTGAATAGTTTGTATCTACCCAATGTATATTAATTAAATGAAAATAAATTAACAAAAATTAATAAATTTAGAAAAGATAAATTTTTATAATTTTTGTCACGGCTAAAGCTGGAAATTAGGGACCTTGATTTAAAAATATAAACCCTACTAAAATCCACTTATACATTTTTAATCTAAA
>CAJVQA010011583.1:0-10624 GCA_910591915.1 Cetraspora pellucida
GTAGTTACAAATGTAATTTCAAAAAACTTAATAAAGTACTAGCGTGACTGCTTATAAAGAAAAAAAAAAAAAAAAAATAATTTATATTTGTCATAATTTTTAAAGTATATGCTAAACATTTAATATTATTTTATTTATAAATTTGAAATAAAGGTTTGCTTCAAAGAGTAACTATTTTTTGTTTTAGAATTTTGTTTCAACATAAATTTGAATATTTTTTTTAATTTTGCAAACCTTAAATATTAATGTCTGAAGCATTATAGTTAATTTTAAATTAAAATTATAATAGTTAAAAAAGACAATTTGATGATTTAAAAATTTTAGAATCATAATCATAAAATGTATTAAGAATTTATAAAGAGTAAAATTAAAGTAATGAAATCTTATTTTAGAAGTAATTCTTTTTTGCCATTTTTGTATATTATATATAATAAATTCTAACTAGTATTTAAAATACTAGTTAGAAAATAAATTTATTTAATAAACATATTATAATTATATTTAAAAATATAGTAAAAAAATTTTATCAGTAATCATATATAAAAATTATGATCTAATACACAAATTAGATTATTAATTAATTGTAATCTGTAAAATATTTGACTTATAACAGACAACACCAAGGCCTATCTTTACTTGATCATCTTGAAAGATAATTATTATCACAACTAATGCTAATTTTGGCTAATATTAATATTTATATAATTATCAGCCAGTAGTAAGTCATGATAAAACAAATGTTAATTTTATCAATTCACGAATAATTAATTCTCAAAACTAACAATTACGGGTTAATCAGCAATATTGGACTAGATGAAGGGTCGATTTATTTCTTAGGGTTTAAACTACGTATTAGGCGCTTTTGTTCGAATTTCAAGGAAACTTGATTGATAGGTTAATTATTTACATTTCGAAGTTTATTTTGGATGTTAAAAACTTTCAATTTATAGTTATTTTCGCTTATTGTGCACATATTCGATATAACCATTAGGCCTACTGTAACAAATCATTTTATTCAATAGACCCTGCTTAGTCACCAAATCCCTCTTAAATTCTTAGTTTGAAAATAAAGATAACGAAGTTTTAATAATTTATAGCATTGATTTAACAAATTTTATTGTTTTTAAATTTTACACTATTGACTGAGAATGGACATATACTTAGATTTTTGTTATTATCCCGAATGAAGTAGAAATCACGATTTCCTAACCCAAACCATGTAGTAATGTCATAATTCAAAAAAAGGCTTGGATTGCAACCTTATATCTTCATCGCTAAAAATACAAATGAATAAATATGAATGCGAATCCACTTTGAAGAACTAGTATAAAAAACGTACCATATCAACCAACGCGACTTCCATTAATAAACGTAATGGGTTTTCTTTATAAGCCTCTTCATTTTTTTCTAATCTTTCTTCGATCTCAAATATTTCATCGGAAAAAGTTGATTCAGAATTAGGTTTCTCTGAATTGCTGCTCATATCGACAGCATGAGTCATACAATGTGAAATGGTCTCAGAACCCTCAATTGCGTTGATGCAAGATTTTTCTATTTTGATTTCTTCATCTTGACGTGTTCTTTTTACACGAGGCTGATCTATCGATTTTTTATTGGTGTTATCAGATACAAGGAAAAATTTTGAATCCTTTAATTCATCACCTTCCCGCGCTCTTTTAGGGCTTATTGGTTCATCAAATGTCACACCACTTTCATTTGTAACTTGGAACGTTGGAGAACCTTCCATGACCATTTGCTGAACATCTCTATCAGCTGGTCTTTCATCAATATGCGGATTATTTATTAGAATTTTCCGTTCATCATTTTTTAAAAATGATCTTTCATCGTCATGTGAATCAGAACAAATATTATCATCCTTAATATCATCGTTCATATCATCAAATTGGTAACTTTTTTCAGCCTCTTTTTCTTTTTGTAAATTGTCAATTATCTGTTCAATATAATTAAGCTTGACACCATGCTTAGGTAATTTATGCAATTTGTCGTTGAGGTAGAACTCTGGATCACATTCGATGTGCATTTTTTTTTGTGGAGAGTATTCGATGGCTGTATTGTCGCTGAAAGGTAGATTATTATCTGAACATAACCTTCGCAATGGTGGCTATTTGAGGGAAAGAAGAGAAAGAAGTCACATAAATTCAACCATTTAAATTTAATTATGTTAACACATTACTTACCAACGCATGATCTACATGGCACGGGCACATCCATTTTTTGTTCGCCGGTATAGGAATTACTAATGGAAGATCCAAGCAATCGAAATGCCAATGAAGGTCACAAAAGTCACAAGACATTATTAGTTTCGACTTGCTTGGAGGAAGCTTGCACTGAAAACAACGTATAAGTTTTCCATTGTCATCTATCATACGATGATGATCCGGTTCAAGTGTGAACCCATTCCGACTTTTATAAATTTAGAAATACAACTTATTAATGATGGAAGAGAATTATCGATGAAAGTGTTTTTGATCATTAAAATGAGCGCATTACTCTTTTTGTTCGAACTTGACTTTGTTTGTATCTACATATTCACCATGAGGGCCTGTGCCGACTATTTCATAAAGAGAAAAGAATAATATCAATTATTTCATAATCGGCGATAATTTGAACGATTAAAATCAAACGAACCATCTTCAAACGCATTTCTAACATGTTCTGGCAACAAATAAGATTTTGGATTAGAACAACGAGCTTTGTATATCAGCTCTTGGAAAGGGCCTTGTGCTGGCATCGACGGTGAAGCCTACAAAAATTAACATGAAAAAAAAACACCGATGAAAGAATTCAATTGATGGAATATAAACCACAATACAGAATCGATAGTCTTGCATTAATACAAACCCTATCACTCTTACATTCACGACAATACCAATTTCCTTTTGGCGGATTATCAACGTCAAGAGGAGGTACCAGACATGTAAAATGAAAAGCTTTCGGACAAGCGTCACAGCACATTAAGCGACCACCATAACCACACGCATCACATTGATCATGATTATTCTATAAGTTATAAAATTAATTAATGTTCCCTCATTTATTTTAGCTTTTACCCTTACACCGAAAGACACATAATGTTATCGTGCACTGTAAACTTCATTTTATACCTGCGTATAATTATTTGCACCAACAGCAGCTAACGCACCCCTTGTATGAATGATATGTCTCGGAGAATTCGTAGGAGAATTTGGAGAAGGGAAGACACTACTATAACACAAAACTTTATGAAATCATTCAGGATAGTCTTTCAACCATGAGAAAACTTACCCCATTTTAATTGTATACTTTTTGATCTTACTTTAACAACCCGCGTTTTAAAAACTCAGAATATTATAACCAAGATACACCAAATATCATTCAAGAAAAAATTTTATTGAATAGAAATATCAAGAATGATAACTTTCAGGATTAAAAAAAAGTTTGATAAAATCTGGCCAGGGTTAAAAAGTTTTCGGTTAACGCACGTGATGTAATGCGACAAATCTTTTATCGTAACGGTAAGACCAATTTAACGTTAATTTAATAAATATCGATATGTATAGCATAACATGAATTTTAAGTAATTTATAGAGTTCACACTACAAATAATGTGCCTCGTAATCCTTTCAATAAATATCGAAAAAAATACAATAAATTGTCGAAATTAATTAGCTCATCGAGAATTACAGAATTACAAGGAATAATTAACTTTTCTAGGAAAATATTGATAGAGTTCCATTATTTTAAGCACCAGAAACATATATAAGGATAATAAACCTTTCTATTTTTCAATGAAAATAAACAAAAGCCTACTATTATAAATAACAAAGGAAAACATAAAATGTACATTCTTTTCAAAAGAAATTAAAACATAACGTCGAGATATTTTTTTAAATCAAGAAAAAATGTAAAACAAAATAATGAAACTGAAACAACAAAGTAAGACATTTCTTCATAAACATTGCTATTTCAAAATCTTACAGTCTATGACCAGGAACTGCAACAAAGATTGCAGTAATAACAATTGAAATAATTAAACTTTTCAAAAATATCTCTATTCCTTTTTTTATATGTAATTTGTATATATATGGTTCCGACACCCGTTGAAATCTAGCGAATTTTGTTTCGCTAATAACATTTCAAACAAAATAAATATTTATTAATAAAATAAACCTAATAAACCGTTTAATTGAATAAATATATATTACCTTATTTTCAACAAAACAAATAGAGGGCTAAGTTCCTTTTGATTGGCAAATAAGTTGGTTACACCCATAAGAATAGGAATTAAACACTACAAAATAATTTGATTATTATGAGAGAGAATAATCTTATAAACCATTTACATAAATATTTAAGCCTACCCATATTCTAACGGCTCTTGGTTCAACATTTAAGAAAATCAAACTTAATGCTGTGGCAAATCCGATGAATAAAAAGAACAATCCGAGAACTAATCTTAACATGGTTTGCAAGATGTTCATATTGCCAAATGCTCTTGCCTCTAAAAACCTAGGAAAATGCTCTCTTTGCATGAATTCGAAAATCTCTCTTTTTGCCTCGTAAAAAATCCATGGATCAGCCCTTTTGTTTAGAGTACCACTTTCTTCTTCAAAAATAAGCCTTATTTTTTCACGAGTATGATCTGATAACTCAATCTCTTTTTCGGAATCCTCGTTAATATATCTGTAATAAATACGTTCCGCCGATTCGCGAAGATCTTCTTTTGTAAATGGACGTTCCCGTCCATAAAATGAAAGATTGCCTGTGGTAGTATTGGTCTTGTTTGACCGAACTGAATCTCTATGTCTTGTAAATCGTGACGCTTTACTCGCAGTCGCTATATCGATTATGTGTTGTCCTGAGTATGGTGATTCAGGGCGTGAAGGGGTATCAAAAACGCCACCGGTGCTATTTGTGATATTGGACTCACGTGATGAAGCGCTCAATTGTCTTTGAACACCCCCATCATTACTTGTGGCTACGCTAAGTCTACTCAATTTACCTTTTTCTGGTGCTATCCCAGCAGGTCGATACCTTTCATACTCTGGATATTCAATGTTGATATCCAATCCAAGTTTTTTTACGTCTTTTACAAATGCTTTACATATATTTTCATGTTCTAATACATCAAGATAGAAATCCAGATATTCTGATGCCTGCTCTCTATCTCTCATATAAAGATAAAAGTTGTAAAGACATACAGGAGGCGCCGTTTTACGACTAAGGACTTCCTGTAACGTTGGAAGTTTGTCCCGGTCATACGTTGGATACTTGGTTCTTGCAAGACGTTGCCCTTTTTCAGAACCGGAAATAGTATGGTCTTTGCTCATTATGGTTTCTTAGATGCAAGAGAGCGGCTCAATTTGAATCTGTATAGCGATAAGTGGTATTATTGGCTGTTATTGGAGTACTGGAAGACAGGGTAAAACAAAAATTGTTAACAGCGTTGAATCTTGCCGTTAAGCTACTGATAATTGAACTTTCCAGGCACTCTTAACTGTATGACCCCGAGGAAATTGGCAAGGTCGTAGCTATTTCAAAAGGGTATTTTTCCAATTGACATTTCCTCGAAATATCATAATTAAGCTGAAGAAGTTCTATAAATAATCAAGTCCCTTACTCTTATTGTAATCTTGTACCCTACCTGCTATTTATGTATGCAAACTTTGCCGTGATAATCCGTATTAAGTATTTAATATTGATCGATATCGATACATCTTTACGGATATTTCATAGTGCTCTTGCTTGTGACTTGAATTAGTACCGATGCAGTATTTATCAAATATCGACAAAGCTTACATTGTTTCCGACATTGTTTTACGTACTGGTAAATAGTTTTTCCATCGTATGTAATGTTTTAATGTTAAACAAACTTAGTCTATCAATATATACTGTATATACAGTACAAAAATAGTTGGATAAAGAATGTTTTTTTTTTTACAGTTAGCGGGACTGAATAAAAAAAGATATATATTCTTTAAATTGATGGTCACTGGTGTTATACAATTAATATAATACGTAGGCACTTGTTACACTTGATTTGCTGGTTAACAGAAGCATCGTTTTAGTAGTTCAATTCAATAATAAAAAGCCCACATACTTATTTTATTGTCATCATCGGGTAACGTACTTTAACGGTAACGTTTCACTACCAAAAAACCATCACCAACATTCTTATGTAAAATAATCAAAAAATACGAGAACCCGGAGAACTTCACTTAGAAGTGAGTATTTTACTACTTATGACTTATATTACTATATTAGCTGTATATAATAGGGATGTTAATCGGTCCTGTAGTAATTCTCAGTTGAAGAAAATTGATATTTTCAAAGTATAACAGTCTCTAATAGATGTTTGTCGGTTTTTGCATTAATTTTAAGTGGAGGAGAGAAAATTTTGTTGGTCAGTCCCACTTAGATTACTCAGAAACTAATGCAAAAGCAGATAAACTTTTATTAGAGACTGTTATAGAGAAATAGCTTTTCTATAACTTATTGAACAAATACTAGTTAAAAATATTAATTTTTTACAAATCCTTTTTAAAGTTGGTTAAATAATTATTGTAAAACTAATTAACATTCTCAATATATAAGTGTTAAACACCTGGAATTGGAGGCAGAAATAAAACATGTGAACAATTTTGGGTTTGATTGGTTTATATAAATAGATTGATCTTCAGATTGGACTTGTGTTAAGTGATTTATTCTTATTTTTGAAATTGTTAATGAAAATTAAGAGTAAAGTATATGATTTTCAAATTATATATAGTAAATTTTTATTTAATTAAAAATAAAAAAAAAATTTTCTTAAGTAAACAGCTTTTAAATATTAATTAAAAATTGTAGAATATGTTTTTCTAATTCTAATGATAGTAAATTTATTAAAATTGGTTAAATATTAATTAAGATATATATGTTTAAAAATTAGGTATTATAAATTGTTTATATAAATCATATGAAGATCATATAATTTGGACCAATTATAATTAACAATTTTGTATAATTATAGAAAATTTGAAGACACTATAGAGAATTTTGCAATATATACAAGTATATTTTTTTAGAATATTTTATTTTTTAAAAATTTTACTATTATTTTTTTTTTTTTTAGTTTTTAAGATGACTCTTTTTGGTCTTTTAATTTTATTAATACTTTTGTCAAGTATTATAACAAGTGCACAACTGGTTATATATATAACTTTTCTATATTACCTATTTAAGAAGTCTGCCTAAAAGTTCTTCACCAGTTACTGTACTTAATGTTTCTGTTTAGGTATTTCATTTAAACTTTCTAATCTGAAATCTTTATATTAACTTTATTAGATCATTTGTATCTAGATTCTTATTTTAAGTTTAGAACAATTTTATTCTTGAGATAAACCTATCAGAGCAAGCTATATATTTTTTATTTATTACTAATCTGGATTTTTTGCTATAATCAAAATCAATACTTGCAGTTAGGATTATCTATTAAATTACTATTATTCTTATAAAGTTTACTTAAACTCTAGTATTTGTTTTTTCAATAACTTTATCATTATCTTTTACTAATTGCAATTCAGAATTAATAGGCTTACCAGACTTCTAATCCAGATAACCTGATATAGTATATTTATGTATCTTTTTTTTGATAATTCTGATAGTCTAATTGGTCATATGCTCTTTTATATATTTTATTATCTAGTTTATCTAACAATTTTTATGAAAAATGTTTCATAGATTTCTATCAGTTCAATAGCATCATTGAAAGTTTATATTATCTCTTTATTTAGGATTTTCAAATAGGTTTTCATTTTCTTGATTTCTTAGCCTTTTTATTTGATGATCTTATTATGAGTTTGAACTAAAGTCTTATATAACATCAGTTTTTTATATTTCTTTATATATGTATAATGTTATACTTTATATAGATACTTCTAATTTTCAATATCAGATAGGATCCCACTTAGTATATCTAAAATTACAGATATCTAAAATCTAATTGATCAACAAAAAATAATTACTATAATATAGGTATAATTTTTAAAATTCATCATCTATAGAAATTAAACTTTAGACTAATACTTAAAAGTTAACAACCTATCTATTTTATTAAATCATTATATTCTCAAAATTTTATTATTATTATTTTTTTTTTATATTAAAATAAGGTCTTACTTATATCTTTATTAATAATTTAAAATAATTACATATATATATGCTATAGTTAAGACCAATACTTATAGTTAGAGCTAAGCATTAAACTGTTATATATATTTTTTTTTAATATTAATAATAAGGTTATGTCTCTATCTTTATTAAATATTTAATTGAGATTTTATATAAAATACAATTCTGTTTTTAAAATATTATAAAAAGAATAGAAGTTAGATTAATTTATTTGCAACCTAAACTAATCAGAGTGACTAAGGCTTATCTAGATTTGAGTGTTAGTAATTATGTATAGAGGATTAGTTTAATATTTAATCTATTGAATATATTAGAAGTTTATTTTTAAACTAATAGAATTGAATAGAAAAGAATATGATAAAAATAAGACAATATTTGAAAATGTTGTTATAGAATAGAAGTCTTTTTAATTTTATACTACAATAATAATATAGTATAGAGAATCTTTTATGAGTATATGTAGTATTTAAAAGGAAAGTATAGTTCTTGTTAGATGTTGTCAAGAAAATATACCCATCTTTAAGGCAGTTCGACAATTATTACATAATAGTTTATAGTTAAAATCATTTATTAAGATAATAACAAAAAAGGTTATTCTTAGGCATCTGTTCTAAAGAATTCAAAGTATTATTTATAGAATAAAAGGAAAAAAAGAATTGTCTGTTTTTCTAAACTATTAATTATAATATTTGCTTTGATTTAAGAGAATTTTAAAGGTTTATATATTTGTAAATTAAGCAACTAAGCTACTAAGAAACTAAGCAACTAAGCAACTAAGGAACTAAATAACTAAATGACTAAGGAACTAAACAACTAAGCAACTAAGCAATTGGTATTACAAGCTTAAGGCATTAAAATGTTTAAAGTATTAAAGTAACTATATCTAATAAATGATACAATAATAAAAATAATAATATATTAAGATAATAATATAATAATAGTAATATAATAATAATAGAAATCCATCTTATAACATTTTCATCATCTTAAAGAAATTTGTTCTACAAATTCTAAATTATTATAAAAAGTTAAAAATAATTTCTGTTCTTATTATTTGTAATTATACAATTTACAAATTATATTATTCTCAATTTGTTAAATTAATTTTTAATTGATTTCCAAATTTGTTAAACCAATTTTTAATTAGTATCTAAATTTTGTTTTATTGAAAAAAAAATAATTTGATCATTATTTGTAAGAAAGAAAAAAAAAATTTGATCATTGTTTGTAAGAAAGAAAAAAAAAATTTATATCTCTTTCTTCTCTCTTTTTTTTAAAAAAAAAATCAATAACAACAATAATAATAATAATAATTATAATATGTAACAATGCCAAGAACTAATATGTCAAGAAATGTTTATTATAAGAGCAATAATGCCTTATATAAGGCCTTAGAGGTGGTTCAAAATAAGAATATGTAATAAATATTCAAAAAAATTTTTTTTATTTTTTAACTAATAAACCAAATTTTCTATAGTTTATTTCATTTAATGACCTTCCAAAAAAGAAAAATTTTTAGGGGCTGCCTCTGGTCTGCCCTATCCAAACCCACCCAAACAGGATTACAAATCAATATTACATCATCTGAGCTAATTTGTATTGTTTACAAATTTGTATTCTTTTAATTTTATACAACTTTTTGTTCAACAGCAATCTTGATTTACAGATCTGCAAGTATTATATACTCTGTGTAATACTTATTTGGCACACCTTGTGTTTGTCATATTACCTTATTTGTCACATTCCTTATTTGTCACACCTCTATATCTTTCAGACCGCCTCATATCCAAGATTCTTATAATCTACTTTATTTTTATTTTTTAAGCCAAAATGCTAACTCTTATTAATAAAGACCCAGATTCTTATGATATCGACTATTATCATAGCAAATACAAAGATCGTCATGGTGTAGAAATGATCAAAGGAAAACCTTAATCCTTACAAGTACTTCCTGCAGATGTTGATCCAGCTAATTGTGATACTTCTAAAAAACATCATTACTTTAAATTCCTTTACAACCTACTATTGCTACATGTCTCTATAGAGCATATCATACTAGTTTTACTTCTAGATTCTATAAAATTTCCCATTCTACATCTCTTGGTCAATCTACAACTCAAATTACATCTACTATATCTACTAAACGATTTACAAAAATTACTGACGAACTGCCCACTTTACCTAACTCTAAACAACAACAACCTGATATTTCTTCAACCAAATCTTGCATCTTATTTCCTGGTTTTCAAATAGATCCTACACCAACTGCAATTATTGCACACTCTCAACACTATCATACATGCTTTATTTGTAGAATCAAAAACATTATTTGTGTTGCAACTGAACAAAGCAGCCATGCTTCAGACTTTACTATTTGTACTATCTTCAAAAATAATCTATTACATAGGCTTTGTATTCCTGGCTTATTAAATATTAAACTTAAACCTCTTGTACA
>CAJVQA010011584.1:0-10624 GCA_910591915.1 Cetraspora pellucida
TAAAAACTAATCTATATACTGTTATTATCTCGAACCGTTTGCCTACTGCTGTGTAGTAAAGTGAACTACTACACCTCTACCCCGTATATATTTGCAATAGTCAATCACTGTACTGGGTGACCTTGTTGCTTGGTTGTATTGTACCAAGAAGACTGCAACCTTGTAACAATATGAAGAGTAACAACTTAATCACATAGAGACAGCTCAAGAGTCTTTAAGGCCTATTATGCAAGAGGAAGAAAGCCAAATAGTTTAGTAAAATAGAAAGAAAGCTGCTTAAAACACAAACAAGCAGAGAAGTACAAGACCAATACAAAATAAACAGCTACAACATACAAGCTTTAAAGATTAAGTAGACAAAGATTTCAGAAGACTGAAGGAAAAAGGAATAGATCCTACACAGACCAAATCATAATCAGCAATTCAGCAAAGTAATTAAAAAAAAGAAGAAAAAGTGTTGGCAGAACATTGACTAATGCATAATGAAGAAAAAAAAACATATACAGAAATAACTGTATGTAAAGGCTGTGAAAATAGATCAGAACAGATGACAGACAAGTGTAAAAAATAGATAAGATAAGACCAGAACATGAAAGTGGTCCCTAAGTTACTAATTGAAAAAACAAAAAACAAGATAAATGCAATACCAGAATAGCTATTAGAAAATAGATGAATAGAAAAAAGATAAAATGAAGTTATTAGAATTAAGATTGGCAGAAAAATTAAAAGCAAAACTGATTAAGAAACAGGAGTTAAATAGTTCAATCACAAGCCAATTAACAGAAATTCTGATACAAAACAAAAGAAAAAACAAAGAAAAGTATATTATCTATACTGATGGAGCATTATATAGAAAGAATAAAGGAAACAATATAGAAAAGATAAGTATTGGCTGGGTGCAAGTAGGAGATAAAGAAGACTGGCCAGAAGAAGAAGCACTATTTAGACTTGAGGGATGGCCTTCAGCAACAATAGCAGAGTTAGCAACAATATAGACAGCAATTTTAACGATTCCAGAAAAGAAAAGTCTAGAAATATATACAGACAGCATCACAGCATTAAGAAATATTAATAGAGCAATACAACATACAGAGGATGGAAGCATCTTAAAGAGAAAAAACACAATGTGGATAATGAACATTGTAGGTCTTATCAAAAGCAAGAAGATAAAGATAGAAATAGTCAAAGTTAAAAGTCACAGTGAAGACAGATGAAATGACAAAGCAGACTCTCTTGCAAAAAAAGAAGCAACTTGCAAAGAAATAATATATGCAAAAAACATCAGATGTGATGAAATAGAGTACTATTTGGAATAGGAAAACAAGAAAATTAATATTTCAGTTAGACTTCTGTATAAAATAATAGTGAATGCCAGAATCAGAGCCACTTAGAAAGAAATAAACCCAATAAAAGTGCTAAAACCAAAAACAGATAACATATTACATAATTGGACAAGCTTTTGAAAAGAGATGAACAGAACAAAAGGAGTTTACTGTATGTCAAGAAAACTCAGCACAAGAAGAGCTACAGTAATTAAGTGCATAATGAACAGACTGCCAACACTTGAAGAGCTAAATAGAAGAAGACCAGAGGTTTATACAACTGCAAAGTGTCAGATATGCCAAGTTGGGAAGATAGAAACACAAGCACATTTAGCAAGCTGTAGTGAACAAAGAAGTTTGTGGAAGCAGATCCAAAAAGTTACAACAGCAACTGCATAGAATGTGCTTAAAGAAGAAGAAAAAAACAGAATCTCACTATAAGTTCTATATGAAGCACTATTTGAGAAATCAGAAGCAAAAGAAATTGCAAACAGAGAAGTACTAATAAAAGGACTAACAAAGACAAATATAGAAAAAAATCTCAAATGACTTCTAAACAATCAAGCAATGCAGAAGTGCATAAATATAGTGGCAAGAACAATATAGAACACCTTCTATGATCAAGTATGAAGGGTCTGATGTGAAAAGACACAAGACTGAAAAAGAAGTCCAATATAACAAACAAGATGAAGAAGAGAGCTTGTACAAGAGAGAAAATAGACAAAGGAAAAAAAAAATAATAATCAAACAAAAGAAGAAGAAAAAGAAAGAAAAATAGAGAAAACAAACCAAATAAAGAAGAAAGCTTGGAAAACAATCAATATGCTTGTCACAGAAGAGAAAAAGCCCTTCTGGTATAGTTTTAAGTAGTTAAATAAGCAATTTATCTCTAACTAAAATAGTGCGACAGGTTGCACTTAGGTATTATAAGGGTGGCTAAGTGATGCTAGACTTAGGTATTGGGAAATTCTATATAATTGCATATATGTATAGTTTCAAAAATCTTAATAAAGTACTAGCATAACTGCTTAAGGTTAAAAAAAAAAAAAAAAAATAGTTATAAAAATTAAACTTTAAATATATGAACAAAAAAATAGAATAAAACAAAATTTTATTATTAATAAATTATTTGCATTATATTAATCATACTTGGATAATATAAATTAGCTAATTATCACAAGATTACATAATTTTTATTTATTTTTAATATAGTACTAAATTTATTAATAATAATCAAATAATAATTATTAATTAGTTATATATTGATATATATCTAACTGTAACTAACTCTTCTTATTAATTACTTTTTATTAATTTAGACAAAATACAAAATTGTAAATAGTTAGATAAATAGCATAAAAAATATACAAAGATAAATTAAGAAAAAAGCAACAAACAAGCAAGTTATATAAGTAAAACATAAAGTTGTAATAATTAAAGAAAAACAAAAAATTTAATAATAATTTTTTATCTAAAAACAAAGAAAATTTTGAAAATTAAAAGAGTTTAAGAAATTATTATTAATCTTAAAAAATAATAAACAACAATATATAATTAACAAATTAAATAAATAACAAGTAAATAAATATAATATATATAAATCTGATAATAAATAATATGTATAATAAACAAACAAGTAAAGAAAAAGCTGTATAGTAACTTAGTGAAATAGATAAGTTGTTATTATCTAAATAATAGATTATAAGTTCAAAATCTATTGAAGATAAAAATTTAAAAACTATATATATATTATAACAATGATATTATATTAATTAGTTAAAATAAAATATCTGTAACTATAATTATACTAGCTATAAGACATTTATATAATTTTAGTTATATAAAAATACAAACTAGTACTAAGTAGTACAAATCTAAAATAAGTCTTTATAGTTATGTATATTTAAAAAACTGAAAATAATTATAATATACTTGAGAAGATTCAAATAAAAAGGTAATACAGATCTTTAATATAAAAACTAAATCTAAAAAAACAAATACTAATATAAAAGAATTAAGTAAATAAGAATCTTTAGATAAGAAATACTACTAACCAGATTGTTAGATTTAATTTAAAGAAAAAGAATATTAGATTAGACTTGATATACTAAGATTACAGTCCTTCTAAGTTATTTGAATTGTGAATCTGAAGATAAAATAAAGATATATTAAAGTACTAAAGATATGTTATTAAGTAGATCTAGAGTTTAAATAAACTTTGTAAGATTATAACTCTATTAATAGTTTACAGAATAGATAGATTAGTTAATAAAAAGACTTTTTGAATCTTATTGGCTAGTAACAAACTTTGAAATATACAATAGCCTAAATATTAATATAAAAAAAAGATAAATATTGCCTAGAAAGTATATTGATTAAGTATATATAAGAGTTTATAGTAGTAATATAATTAATAAAACAGATAATTAAAAGGTTTAAATAGAGTATTTCTTAGTAGATTATAGATATAACATCTAGTATAAACTTTAGAACAAACTATTAAATAGATAATCAAAAGTTATATATATAACTAGTTATACTTTTATTTTCTGTAAAAATAATTTTAAAAACTAATTTCAAATAAGTCAATAAAATATTATTATGAAATATAGCCTTTAAATAAAAAATAAAATAAAATAAATAAATAAATAAAGTAAAATATGCAAAAAAGTTTAGAAAAGATCTAAAATATATAAAAATTATATAAATACAAGATTTGCTTAAATATATTAATAATTATACAGATAACCAAAAAATAATAGAATTTTTAAATATAACAAAACTAATAAGTTCAAATAATATAAAGCTAATATCAAAAAGCTTAGTTATAATAAAATTACAATATATAATTTATAATATAACTTTAATATAATAAAATTTTGAAGTTAGTAGTTTTGTTTTGTTATATTAAAACTTATTAGTAGTTTTATTATATTAGAACTAATTTAAATATAAACATTAAAAATAATCTTTTGTTATTATTATATCAAAATTATACTGCACTCTTGTATAATTAAAAAATTAAAATTATGTTTAAATCCAAAATTAATTAAATTTTTTTTAAGTATAAAACCAGAAGAAATATGCAAAAAATAAAAATTATGATAAGTAATAAGAATATAAAAACTAAAAACAACAAAAATTTTTTAAAAAAAAGAAAAAAATAATATATAAAAGTAAATAATAATACTAAAAGATGAAGTAAAAAAAAATACAAAAAAAAAAACAAGTTAAGTAACTATAATATAAAGAAGATGCAAAGAATTTTTTAAAACAAAGCTTATATATTTTAGTTAATAGAAAATATAATATTAATAGCTTTTACCAAACAAAAATATTATAAAAAAAATATAATTTAAAAAAAACTATAATATATAAAAGATTTCTATCATTTTGTGCATATGCATTGTAATGCACTCATAAGATCAGTTGTAATATAAAATTAAAACAAACCAATTAGCATATTAATTTAGGATAAGGGCCAGTATTAAAATAGGTCAGGATTAAGTAATAATAAAACTAATTTTAATATTAAAATTTTGCAAGAAAATTTTTTTATTAGAACATAAAAAGTAGTTTCATAAGCAAAATTTTGAACTACAAACAATTTTTAGAAAAATTAGTATTTTCTTTTAATTTTATGTTATATCTGATTTTACAATCTGATTGGTTGATCAGGTGGGCATGTTACAATGCACATATGCTAAATTACATAAACCTATATAAAAAAATTCTTAAAAAAAACAAACATATAAAATTAGTTAAAAAAAAATTAATAAAAAGAAATAAATAAGTAAAATTAAATTTTGATTACAACAATAGCAAAAAGGCATTAATAAAAAAAAATTTAAAAAAGAAATATAATCAAAATAAAATCTATTAAAAAAAAAAGATAACAATGCAGAATATAAAAACAAAAGTATTACAAAGAAATTAAAGAAAAAAAATTTTAACTGAAATATATAAAAAAAAAGAAAAAAGTAAAAAAATAAAAGAAAAAAACCAACAAATTTCTAATAATTTAAACTTATTTGTAAATATAAAAAAAATGTTTAATATATCTACAATAATATGTATAAAAAATGTATAAATAATCAAATTTAAAAAAATAAGATTTAAAATATT
Organism: Cetraspora pellucida; assembly: GCA_910591915.1. NCBI lineage: Eukaryota > Fungi > Glomeromycota > Glomeromycetes > Diversisporales > Gigasporaceae > Cetraspora > Cetraspora pellucida. The sequence goes on from CAJVQA010011584.1 coordinate 5,448, forward strand.
AATAATAATTTAATCTATTTTTTTAAAAAAAAAACTTTATACTTACTATTAATTAGAAATTACAACTTAGTATATATAATACAAAATTATAAAAACTATATATAAAAAATAATTAAAACAATATATTGCTAAACTAATAGGCCTAATAAAAAAAGTCTTAAAAATTTTGTTATTAAAATGTTTAAAAACAAAAAGCTAAGAAAGTATATATTTTTTTAAACAAAAATAAATTTTTTTTTTTTTTAAAAAAAAAAGATCTATTCTCTATTTTTTTATTAATTAGTTAATTTATATATATAAGATATATATTGAAAAACTAAACTAGAAGAGATAAGAATAAGAGCTACTTTACTTTTAACTTATTCTTTGCTAAAATGATTAATAGACCTCTAGTCTATAATAAGATAATTGAAAGAAGATTGTTTATGAGTAATATAATGATAGATTTTTTTATTTAATAAGAAAGATAAAATCAGTCTAGTTTTGGCTAGTATCAGAGATTGTAAAGATAATAAAATTAGATGGAAAGATTCATGTTGTATTATTTTAAAAAGAAGACAGAATTATTTATATATTGCAAAAATAATATGATAAATAAGAAACATATTTGTATTTGTGTTTATTATTTTTGAATAATGCCAAGATATTGTTAATTATTAGACCTAATAGTATTTGCTTGTTAATACAATTCAAAATAAAGACTTAGATAAAATTATATATATTATAACAAGGTATTTCAAAGCTATTTGCTGCTTTATACATAGTATATATTATTAATATTGTAAAACATAAGTAATTTTTAAGACAATTTGGAAAATATATAATAGTTTTAGAAGTATTATAACATCTTGAACAAAGATAGTTTAGATGTTTAGTAGCATTCTCTAATAAAAGAGAAGGTATATAGGTAGTTCTTCAGATAGTAATTTGATTTTAAAGTGTTTTAGTACTGAAAAAGATAAATTAGTTACTAGAACCAAAGATTATTCTTTATATAATATGTATTATAGAGATAGTGTTTAGTTAATATTGTTTTGTGGATTATGTCAGTAAGAGATTTGCTATTGATAGAAATAGGCTAGCTATTTGTAATTGGTATATTTGTTTTATTGTAGTTTTTAACAAGTATGTGCAAAAATTGCTAAGAAGTTTTAAAACAAATCAGTTATATAAAATTTTTGTAACAAAATAAGAGTTATATTTAACAAAACTTTCTCTAACAATCACTTGAACACAAAATAGCCAGAAGAAAAAAGAAGATTTATGCAAAATTAGTAATAAGAAACACCTTAAGTAGCATTAAATAAAAAAAGCAGCAACACAGAAAACAATAAGAAGTATAGAAGGAAAGTGTACTGCGAAACTAATAGTATAGCTACAAAAAAAAGAAGAAAAACTTAAAAAAATTTTCTTGAAAATAGCAACAGTAAGAAATTGTCACTAGACTCTATATATAGATCTGTTTTCATTATACAGAAACACAAAACAGTAAAACAAAAACAGACATATACAGACTACCAAATTAGAATAGATAGACAGGTTATATAATAAATAAACAAAGTATATATAAAGAAAATGAAGTAAATAGGAAATTTAAAGAACCAATTAGAAATACATAGACATAAGTACAATATAAGATTAGAAGAGTATAAAGAAAGTCTATCAACAATCTTTATAAGAAGAGCATACTGGATGATGAACAGAATATATAATAAAATATTCTTTAACCAGTTAAGTAAGTATATGTAATGCCAGACAGAGAAGACAAGATTATTGTGATGCTTACAGAGAAAAACTAGAAGAAGTTGTATTGTTAAAAGTGACAAGAGAACTAATTGAAAAAGCAGAAAAAGAACAGCCAGAAAAGAAGTTAGATTTCACAAAGCAAGATAGAAATATGATGGCAATTGAGCTTGAAGAAAAAGATAAACAAAAAAAAAGAAAAATTAGCACAACAAGAAGCAATAAAGAAAAAAGAATAACAAGAAAACATGCATGAAGAAAACTAAAAAACTAAAAGAAGGATAGAAAAAAAAGATATGAACAAAAGAAGACTACTAGATAAGAACCTCTTGACAATAAAAGAAGCAAGAACAAAAGTAAGTTTTGAAGGCATAAATCGAATAAAAGAGGAATTATTAGTATAGAGAATAGAAACCAGAAAAGAACAAACAAAAAAGACAAAACAAGAAGACATAGAAATGGATGGCAAAGAATCAAGACAAGGTTCAACAACAGAAAAAAAAGAAAGAAGAAAAAGAATAAAGCAAGAAGTTAAGAGAGAAATAAATATAATAGGAATTTCTTTAGAAGAAAGTATATAGGCACTAAGCAAAAGAAATTGCAGCAAAGACAGCAGTTTATTAGCCAACATTCTTGCACATAATGTACCTAAAGGATCAAAAGAAGAATATATAAAGTTTATTAGTTGATCATTAAAAAATAATAAACATATTAAGAACATTAGAGAAGTTTTTAAATGAGAAAATCTGTGGATTGAAGTGAACTTTGACTGTAAATTTGGCAGAAATAAAGTGATACAAAACATTAATAAAAAAGAAAGTAACTAGTACAGAATGATACTAGAGGAAGACAAAGAAGAAAGAAGAAAGAAGCAAAAGAAACTTAAGAAAAAATATCAAGATAAAAGAGCCAGTATACCAAATAATAAAAGAAAAGGGTATAAAAAAAAAAGAAATAAAGATAAACCAAAAGAAGACTAAAAAGGCAATAATAACAAAAAACAAAAGTCAAAAAATTCATAACAATTTGGGATTTGCCAACAAGTATAAATAGAAAAGAACTAAAATATATTTACAGAAAATTTAAGAAAACACACATAATAAGAATTAAGAGATTCAAATTTAAGTCTCTTGCTGTAATCCAAATAGAAGAAATAGAAGAGAAAAGCACTTCATAATCTATATCAGTTAACAGCAATAAACTGGTAAGAGTAACAAAAGAAGAAAAAAACTACAAGGCAAAACAAAAGCAAAGGCAGTATATAGCAAAATTAACAGAGCTGCCAAGTAATGCCTTAGAGGTTTTATTACTATGATATCTAAGAAGCAAAGATGCAAGATCAGTTTACATCTCACCAAATAGAAATGGAAATTAAAGAAAAACTGTAATAATTATATTTGTAACAGAAAAAGAAATGAAAACAGCTTAGTCTAAGCCAATTATGTATAACAACTTTTAAGTATACTGAGTGAATGAAAAAGCAAGTAAAACAAAAAGAAGAGAAAGTCCCAAAGAGAGAAGAGAAATAGCTAAGATAGAACTAGTCAAAACTTATGAAAAGAATGTACAGAAATGAAAAGTGATCCTCAGATACAGAACGTAAAAGAATGGTTAGAAGATAGGAACAATGATCTAGGAAGAAAAAAAAAATGATAGAAAAAGAAGAGAAAGTAGCTGAAACAGAAACAGTCAATATTTAGACAGAAGATACATAACAATAGAAAGTGATTTTCAATTACAGAATATTGGAGAATGTTTAGGAAACAGAAACATCAATATAAAAGAGGAAAGAGAAAACTTTGAAAAAATAAAAATAAAATTAGATACACAATCTTATCCAGAAACTAGGCAAGTTGAGGACATTTTAGATCAAATTTTAGACAGACTAAACAGATTGAAAAGTATACACCTAAGTACAAAAGAAGGTCTGGCCAATTACTTCTAAGGGCATCACAGTTGAACTCAAGAATACAGACAAAGAGATCAAAGACTTTCTGCAAAGAAAAAGATAAATGTTTGAAGAAAAAAAAAAAAAAATCTCTTGGTCTTAAAAATAAAGAAATCAAAAAGAGAGAAAAAAGTTTAAATTCTTTCATATATGTTATACAAAACACTTTTTAGTAAAACAGATGCAGAAGAAGTAAGAATGAGAGAGGCTCTAATGAAAGGTCAGATTCCAAAAGAAACACAGAATAGATTATAGCAGCTTTTAAATATAAAGTCAAGATAGCAGTTTGCAAGTGTAATAGCAAATATAACCTGAAATACATTTTACAAACAAGTATAGAAAGTCTGATGTAAAAAGATTATTGAATAAAAGAAAAAAGTAGGAATAACAGATAGGTTAAAAAGAGAAAAAAAAAAAAAAGATGAGATTATATAAAAAAAAAAAAGGCAAATCAGCAAAAGATAGAAGAAAAGAAAGAGAAAATAAGAGAAAAAGAAGAACAAATCAGAACAGAAATACAGAAAACAATTTTGGAACTTGTCATGAAAGAGAAAAGACTCTTCTATTATGAACTTTAAGTGGTTAGACAAGTAGCTTACTTTTGCTTGAAGTAATGTAACAGGTTGCACTTAGGTACCATTAAGGTGGCCAGGTAATGCTAGACTTAGTTGTTAAGAGTATTTATGTAATTGCAAATGTAATTTCAAAATCTTAATAAAGTACTAGTATGACTGCTTAAGAAAAAATAAATTTTTGTGATATAGAATCTAATGAAAAGGTGTTGTTTGACAACACTCTTTTTGATAATTCTATGCACCAATTTTTCTATATATACAACCTATGAAAATTATATAGTTAGTATGTTTATATATAACAAAACTTTGTCATATAGTGTCTGGATTTAAGAGTTTCAGATTGCATATAGGCAATATAAAGAGTTGAAAAAAACAGCTCCTTGTGGGTTTAATTCTTTAGTAGAAGTTTATGAAGTTATTGAAAAAGTAACTTTGGCTATAACCAAGAAAGTTTTTGTTAAGCTATATCTGAGCAATAACAAAAATAAAAGCCTGATTGTATATAGTATTCTATATAATGTAAACTTCTACACTCATTACAGTTAGTGCTCTAAAAAATTTCTTTTCTATTTTTTTTCAAAAAATTTTTATCAAAAAGTAGGCAATTTAGCTTACTCTTATTAAAATCAGCATTATTAATTCTTCTAAATCAGAATTGTTTATCAGTTCTGTTTGAAAAAAACTGTGTTATAAATAAAGTATAAGTATATGTGCCTTAGAAAAAAACACAATAATAAGATAAAATTGGAGATTTTTGACAAAAGATAAGATAATTAATCAAAAATATGACAAGTGTAAAAATATAAGATCAAATCTCAATCAAAACTCTTTCCACCGATCACCAAAACACAAAACCTGCAGAAACAAAAATCAAGACTAACAGGAAAACCACTGTTAAAACTGTGCTTGAA
>CAJVQA010011585.1:0-10622 GCA_910591915.1 Cetraspora pellucida
CTATTTGCTCTAAACTTCTACTAATATTTCTTATTGCAGCATTACTGTTTGTATATATTTCTACTTGTCTTTCTCTTGGTATTGTTAAAGTTGCTACTCATATTGCTACTAACTCTGCTATTATTAACATCATCCATCCTTTTAGTTCTAATGATGTTGTTATAGAATAAATTATTATTATTATTTTATTATTATTAGTTATTATTATTATTTTATTATTATTATTATTTAGTATTAATTATTTTATTATTGTATTATTATTATTACTAGTAGTTGCTAGAACTTTCCAATTGATTAGTAATTGCTTAGTTACTTAGTTACTTAGTTGCTTAGCTGCTTAATCACTTAGTTACTTAGTAATTAGTTGCTTAGTAATCAATTAATCACTTAGTCACTTAGTCGCTTAATGCTTAGTCACTTAGTCACTTAATCACTTAGTTACTTGGCTACTTAGCCACTTAGCTTACAGATATATAAACTCTGCTAAATTCCCCAAATGTGATTAAGCAACAGACACTCCTCTTCTCATTAATATTGTAAACACATTTTGGAATTCTTTAGGAACAGAAACCTATAAATAGCCCTTCTTGTTATTACTTTAATAAACAGCTTTTAACTATAAACTGTATTAATACTCTTCTTCTTGGGTAATTCCTACAGGTAAGGTTTATCTTCTTCTAGTAAAATAAAGTAAAGTTATTAGTATTGCATTACCTTTTCCAAATTGCCTTAGAGAAGAATATAGTTTCTTGACAATGTCTAACAGAAGCTATACTTCTCTCTTGAACACCACATATACCTATAAGGGATTCTCTGTACTGTGTTATCATTATAGTATAAAAATTAAGAAGACTTTCATTTATAATATTTGGTGCCTTCTGGCAGAAAGATTAAATTTTTAGAGAAAAACAAGTCATCCCAGACAAAACATTCCTAGTGTATTGGAAAGTTATTCTGACAAGAAACCTGGATGAGTATTAGTTATCCTAGCAACAGATCTAAACAAGTATTAGTTATCCTAACAAGAAACTTGAATGAGTATTAGCAGAGTTCTGAATGTAGAAACACATCTTCTTTTATGGTTCACACAGCTGCTAAACTTTACAACAAAAACATCCAAAGCCATCAACAAGCACATCTAACTGGATCTCATATTGCAGTAGACGTACTTCAAGCACAGCATTCAGATTTATCTTGTTTTTAGTATTACTTCTCTTAATGTACTAGCCCTCACTCAGATTTTGGACAATTTTGAACTTGGTACCAAACTAATTTTGCAGCTCAATATTATTCCTCCAAAACTTAGAACAACTTTACCACACCATATCCAAACTGAATCACAATTTACCTCTGCATTAGAGATATTATTTTTAGTTGTTGATACCAACAAGACATTAGTGATCTTTGAACAATTGCTTTAACTCTAATTAGAAAATATACCAATCTCTTCCAACTTCCTACCTTACCTTTTGAATATCAAAATGCTTTTGACCTTTACCTTGACACTTCTCTAAGTTTTAGCTTTGAAGAACTAAAAGAATTTAGTCAACATTTTAGAAATTTAGAAAGTCCTATTCTACCACCTACTACTAATATTATTTTTATCAATAATATTTCCTACTTATACAATTCTGCAGATAGCTTAGCTTTGTATAGTAAATTAGTTACATCTACTGAACTTTCTAAAAGTTACTATACTTCTAATTGGACTTCACAAATCTCTCTACTATTTACTGACAATTTAGAAATAAAAGAATATATTACTGCTTCTGTAGACCTTACAGAAACCTCTAGCCCAACTCTTACTTCTATTGACTCATCTCAACAAACTTTTGAAAATAGTTCTCCTCCTTCATCTTTACCTCAACTTGCTATTTCCATACTTTAACCTATTGTTGTTCAGCTTCAACCTCAACTTCTTCCTCTACTTCCATCTATTCTTAATAACCTTTCTAACCTACTTGACAATATGGCACAACAGGCTTTACAAGATGCTGCACAAGCTATGACTGACCTTACTAATGCCTTAAATGGAAGTAAAAAAGCTCTCATAAAAGTTGATTTCTTTTATGATAATAAAATCTAAGACCCAGAACAATGGCTTGAAGATTTTTGAAGAGCTGCCACTGCCGACAAGTAGGATGCTGCTTAAAAATTTAAACTTACTCTTGTATATTTAAAAAGAATTGCACTAGATTGGTGGCAAAGTCTTAACCCTGTCTCAAATACCTTTGATGATAATGCCAACCAAAACAGAAGCTTCAAACATCTCTTTAGGCTTTACTTTCATATATCTAAACAAAAAGCTATTTGGCAGAAACAGCTTTTTGATATTAAACAAGGCTTAGACACAGTAGATGCTTATGTCAATCATTTTAAACAATTAAAGAGATAAGTTGACCCTGGTGATGCTTTTCCTGTTGACTTCACCAAACAATTATTTATCCAAGAACTGCATCCTGAATTTTCTATCAATGTGAAAGCTAGTAAATCTGCTAACCTAAATGCTGCTATTACTACTATGAAACAATGGGAAACTGAACATATAATGGCTGCCAACATTACTACAAAAACAGACCAAGCTATCAAACAACTAACAGACCAGATTGCCAAACTTAGTATCAACTTGGCTCAGCAACAGCAACTACTCTAATCTTAATCTGCTAACTATGCAGCTACACTTAACTCTAATAGGCCTCAAGCTAAAGACTCATATCGCTGCCACTACTGTGAATGTACAGGACATTTTATTGCTAAATGTAGAACCAGATGAGCTAAACAATGATCTAACCAAAAAGATAATTATAGAAGAAATGATAGACATAACCAAAGGTCTTGCTCTTGAAGTCATGATAGATCTTATTATTGAAATCTTTTTAGAGAAAGAGGAAACTCTAAAGAAAGAAGCAGATACTCAGACTCTTATAATAATGATAGGAGAAGAACTAGTTTTTGCTTATTCTCACCCTACTATAGAGATGTTAACTACCTTGGCTATAAAGATTCTTCCTCTATTCCTCCTGTTACAATGCCAAAAAAATAAGAACAATTCTTTAACAACCCTTCTATTTGTATGCCTATGTTTGCATATCTGTATAAAGAAGCTAAAAATGCTAACCTAGTTCAATCTCCTACTTATACTACTTTTGTAAAATATAATATCTGACTTAGAAACAGATCCTACCAAGCTATTATCAATAATGATGCTGCTATTAGCATGATTGCTTATCAAACTGTTAAAGAATTAGGACTTAAAATTAAACAAGCCTCTACTAGTCTAATTGTCACAACAACTAATACTTCTATATGCCCTCTAGAAATTATCAAAGACCTTTCTATAGAAATTAAAGGAATGACTATCCCAATCACTGTTGAAGTTGTTCCTGCTACCTTCTATTCCCTTCTTCTTAGTAATGACTAGTTCAAGAAAGTTGATACTAGTTACAACTGAAAGAATGATTGTTATTCATTTAAATGGAATAACAAAAAGGTTTTAGTACCAACAACCTATGAAAGTGACTATGCCTTACCTATCCAACTAACAGTAACAGACCCAAAAGAGCTTGACCTCTATAAGCAAGAATTTCTTATACCCTATGAAGCATATATTGCTCAACTTATCTCAGAAACAGACAATGAAGGATGGATCGTCTACCAACCTTAATGATGAACCCAAATTGCCTTATTCCATGTATGTGACAACTGTAAATCCTCTGACCACCTCTTTACTAATTGTCCTCAAAATACTTACAACTGATGTCACTATAAGGAACATATTGCTGTTTATTGTTAACTACAAGCCTCTTAAAGAGAAACTTGTAAGAATTGCCAAAGTCCTGAACATCTCTATCGACAATGCCCTGAAAATATTTGTCATGAATGCAACTTAATAGGACATATTGTCATTGACTGTCTCTTAGCTCCTCTTAAATGCCAGAATCAGACCTACTAATATGAATACAACCTCAATAAAATTAAAGCCCAAAGACAGTACTATTATAGCAATCATCATACTTACTATTGCTGCTATTGCAAAAACTTTCAAAGACCAGAAACCCTACAAGAATTGAATAAAGTTCTTGTTTGTAAAAGTTGCTATACTAACTTCTACCAAAGTCTTGATTATAATGACCCTAGTAGCCAGTACTATTATACTGAAGGTGATGGATGTGGAACCTTGGTTGAATGTAAATTATACAAACATGTTGAATCCAGAAACAGAATGCATAATTTAAAAAGTATTACAGAAGAACTATGGTTTTGTAAACTTAAACACTTATATGCTTACAAAGCTAGTACAGATGTTCTCTACAATTCTAACTATAACCTATAGACCCGAATCAGATATTATACTAAGTTAACCAGAAGTGCTGGATCTTAGTATAAAATGAACCAGACTCGTATCTTCTGTCTTGCTAAAGTCTATTTGCAAGAAACAGATCTTACTATTACTGAAACATTGGAATCTCAAATAAATAACCAAATTAATTGACCATAAATCTTCGAAGAAATAGATCTTATCCTACAAGCTGAACAAGCTGTTCTTAATAAAAAAGAAGAACAACTCATTCAACAAATATTGGCTGAGTCTTTTGATATTAGCCATCCAGAATATGACTATCAGCTTGCTATTGCTAACCTTCATTGACAGTTTAGTGCTTTTGTTAACCTTTACAAAAAATGCTTACATGTTAAGCATCAAGATAAATTAGACATCTATTAAGGATATTGCTAGGACTGTACTTCTCTACCAGTCTCTATCTATGAATCTTTTATATCAAAATCAGTAGACTTTCTGCTCAGCTTTATCAATGCAACCCTACCAGAATCAGACCCTTTACAACTACAAGTTGCACAACTACAATAACAAGTAGAAACTCAGAACCAACTTATTCTACAGCTCTAACAGAAAGTAGAAAAGTTAGAAAGATTCACCCAAACCCTCTTACAAGTATTCCAACAGAATGCTTAAACTACTCAACAACAATATACTTTCTTTGCTTAGGAATAAAAAAAGTCAAATTTTTAGATCATCCCAGACAGAATAAAAAACTATCTGTTAAACCAGACAATGTACATCAAGTTTTTACAATAGATACTATGATCCTTTATAAAGAATATAGTACTAGTTCAGAACCATCTAAATTGAACATTGGACCTTTAGATGTTAAACAAGAAAACCAATTTAGCCAGCTACTAATGGAATTCTCAGATCTTTTTGCACAAGATACAACAGAATTAGGATGCACTAACCTTGTAACTCATCGAATCTATACAGAAGAAGAACCTCCAATTTGATCTTGACCTTATTCTTCTTCTCCTATGAAACAGAGATTTATTAAAAAAGAAATTTAACAAATACTTGATAGTGAACTTATATGACCCTTCTCTAGTCTCTGAACCTCATCAGTAGTATTAGTTCAAAAGAAAAATAGCAAATTATGATTCTGTATTAACTATCATAAACTTAACAGTATTACTAAGAAAGATGTCTATCCCTTATCTCACATTGATGAAATGCTTAATACCTTAAAAGGATCCAAGTGGTTCTCTACACTTGACCTTGCAAGTGGATATTAACAAGTTGCTATGCACTCTACAGATAGAGAGAAGACTGCCTTTGTGACTTGATATGGTATTTATAAGTTTAATGTAATGCCCTTTGGACTATGTAATACACCTGTGATCTTCCAATGATTAATGGATAGAGTATACCAAGACATTGCATAGAAATTTGTAGTAGTCTACCTTGATAATACTATAGTATACTCCAAGACTTTTGATGAATATTTAGAACATTTATGACAAACTTTTATTAGAATCAGAAAAGCCAGTTTATGGTTAAACTTAGAAAAATATAATTTTTGAATGCAAAGTTTATTATTCTTAGAACACATAGTTACCTCTATTGGAATAGCACCTGACTCTCAAACGATAGAAGCTGTCCAGAAGATCTAACCACCTAATAATGTAATCCAACTATGTTCATTTTTAGGACTAGTAGGTTACTATCAATAGTTCATTTATAATTTCTCTAAAGTAGCACAGTCTTTAAATTAGCTACTATTCAAAAAAACTTCTTATATATAGGATGAACCATAACAAGAAGCTTTCGAAGAATTAAAACAGAGACTAACCACAGCCCTTATATTAAAGTATTTTAACTTTAATAGATTATTTATCTTAGCTACTGATGCCTCTTATCATAGATTCAGAGCTATCCTCAATTAATTAAATAAAAAAAAAAAGGAATACTCTGTAGCCTATGCCAGTAAAAGCTTAACTAAAGGAGAAGTTAATTATGATGCTACTGAACTTGAATGTGCTGCAGTTGTATAGGCTATTGAATATTTTCACAAATATCTTGAAACTACCAAGTTTATCCTAATCACTGACCACTCTGCTCTTAAATAGTTACAATCAGCTGAATCTAAAGGACATCTAGGAAGATGAATTCTAAAACTCCAGCCTTATAACTTGGAAATTATTTATAAATTAGAAAGAGTTTACTCTAATGTAAATGCTCTATCTTGACTACAGACACAGACCTCATATCAAAACCCTTTCTTATGAATTTGGACCTCTATTATAATTTATATAATTATATAGAATTAGACAAGTTACCTGACTCTCTATCTTAAAAACAGATTAAACAAATACAACATTGTGCTAGATATTTTATTACTAAGAAAGGACTATTATACAAGAAAAACAAAAAGAACTCTCAGTACCCTCTTCATGTTATTAAATGAAATAAAGTAGAATCTGTTCTGTATATAATACATAAACATCTTACTGCAGAATACTTAGGAACAGATGCTATATATTATAAAATAGCTGAACAATATTATTAGGACCAAATGTATAGAGATGTACAAGAATATGTTAAAACATATGAAGAATACCAAAAGACCTTGACTCTAATGAACCAGAAACTTATGAATATTATACAACAGAATTAGAAAGAGAAACTCTTGTCTAATATAAAGTATGTAATATTTAGAAACCTTGATCAAGAATGCACTACTTAGAAATATACAAGAAAATCTATGATTCTGTGAATTATAATATATATATGCTTATAAAGTTAGCTTAGATTTGCAATATAATTCAAATTATAAAATTTGGAATAGAATTAAACACTATACTAAGTCTAATAAGAATGCTAAAAGTTAGTATAACTTGAACCAAAATAGAATTTATTGACTTGCTAAAGTCTTATTAGAAAAAAATATCCAAACTATAAAGAAAACTATAGAAGAACAAGACCATGATAGATATAGTTGTAAATGAACCTCTAATGAAATTATTATCTTACTTCAAGCAAAATAAGTAAACTTTATTGAAGAAGAAGAAGCCACTTTATAACAGATCTTAGATGAATCTTTTAATACTACTTATTCAGACTTTAATATTTGAAAAGCAGTAGAAAATTTAAGAAAGAATTTTGAAAGCAAAGTAGCTTTTTACTATAAATGCATTTTTGCCAAACAATGTACAAAATTAGAAGAATATTAAAAATATTATAATAAACATTACTAAGAATTAAATGAGTTAACTTTTACTAAAAAAACTATTTTAGAAGAAGAAAACATTATAGAAGTAATAGAGTTACCAAAAAAAACTACTATTATAGAACTTATAAAAATAAGTGAAGACACTATTTCTAAGAAAAAAATGAATAAAAAAAGAATAAAAAAAACCAAATTATTGTCAAATTGAAAGTCAAAATTCAACATTTAGAGGACAATTTTAAAAAGATGTTAGAATTTTTCCAAGATCAAATAACTCATTACCAAGAATAAGCAAATTATTATTCTTATTTGGCTTTTGCATTACAAAATTTTTGAATTATTCTAGGCAACATTAAAAATTACCTGACTTAAAAGATTTAAAAAATTCAAAAGATCCAAAAGATCCAAAAGACTTAGAAGAAATAGAAGACAGAGAATCTACAGAATTACTACTTAAAAAAGAATTATTAACAAAAAAAAAAGATTTGCAATAGCTTTTGCAAAAAAATACATTAAAAAAAAAACATGTATATATAATAGATACTCTAATATTATATCAGGAATATAAAGAGGGGTAGTAACCTAGTAAAGTGATCAAGTTGTCAACTTTTCAAGTAGTAGGTTAGGTGTTCAAATCCCATCAACAGTAAAAATTTAAATAATTATTTATATAATATTTGTATTATGACAACTGTTACTAATGATTGGGTTAAAATACTTGTAATGGCAATCACACTAGCATGACTGGCAGATCATAAGGCATCTATGTAAATATGGCATTATACAGAGAAATGCAAACTGATAACTTAGATAGTGCAAACACTAGATAAGTCCTTGTGGCTATGTAAATTTGTTGAAATTAGATAACAAGAAGTCTATTTGGAAAGATCTAAATAGAAAGATAGCTGGATCTTTGATAGTCCTACTGTAAAGGCTAGTCTGAGAAAATTGATACCAAGGTCATAGTTCCATTCATAGTAGCCAGACAGACAAGAACCTTCAGATTGGGAGTCTCAGAAGTACCACCAACCAGACTGCCAGAATGAACTAAAGGAAAAAGATATCAGGCCAATCTAATATATCAATAGATTAGGCATAGTTAGGGTTGTTAATAGGTTGGATTGGGTTGGATTAGGTTAAGCAACTTCTTAACCCACTTCAGCTTGAATTGGACTCACTTCAGAGCCACTTTAGATTTGCTTAGAGCTGCTCCAGTTTACTTCAGTTTTACTCCAGATTTTTAGGCATATCTTTAACCTACTTCAACTTGGATTGGGCTTACTTTAGAGTAGCTTCAGAGTATACTATTCTATTAACAATCCTAGTCATAGTCTTACATAGGCTATCTGGATTAGGAGTTTGGTAAAAAGGCAGATGAAAAAGCAAAAGTATACTAAAGTATCAGAGTTATGCTATAAAGTAAATGCTAGAGTCTAAGTAAACTCTACAAGAATATAGCAATTTAATAATTAAGTCCTGATTACAAGTATTGGTTCTGCTATAGTGATACCTAGATCAACTATAAAAATAGGTATAAAAGGCTCTGAGAGGTTTACTTCAAAGATAAAATAGTCCTAAGGTTGAGATAATAATCTGGGCATCAGGTATGACCTAGTAAAGTTAACAGATTTGCAGGTTTAGAGGGTTTAAAATAGAATACCCAAGCAAAGATATTAGGTATAATAATTGGTGAGGAACCTTTGAATGAACTTCTTAAATAGGTAATATAAAAAGTTACACATATAGCCAATTGTATGTTCTTTCTGTAGTAGTTCATTAAAGCATATTTACTATTGTTAAATAAAGTTAAAAAACCCAAGAGGTTACCTTAATACCAAAATATATATATATATATATATATATAAGGAATACAGTTATTCTTTCATATAATTATGCAGTTGAGCACATCCTAATGTAGTAATAGTATAGAGATGTGACTAAATAAAGGTACCTCTATATAATTACATTATATAAAATTTCTAAATATATATGATTATATAGAAGTAAAATATAATAAAAATTAATTTAAAAACTTTTATATAATAATTATAAATAGTTTCTATATAGACAAGTCAAATATTTATTAATTAAATTAATATTTATGCACTAAGTAAAGTTGTTCAAAAGAACAAAATACATATATTCTAAAATTTTTATACAAATTGGTTAACCTTTTATTAGTATGTTTTTTTTATTTTATATATATGCAAATAGAATTAAAATTTTTAATTTTTTTTAATAGAAATATAAAATAAAGAAGTGTATTAATAAAAATTTGGCCTATTTATATGAAAATTTCAGAATAAATGCAATTTACTCTTTTGAATAACTTTATTTATTATATAAAAGTCAATTTACTTAGTAAATATTTGACTTCTATATATAATAACAATTAGTAATTATATATAAAAATTTTTAAAAAACTTTTTATATATAATTGCTAATTATTCTTATATATAGAAATAAAATATTTACTAGGTAAATCGAATTTTATATAATAAATAAAGTTATTCAAAAGAGTAAATTGCATTTATTCTGAAATTTTCATGTAAATCGGTCAAATTTTTATTAATGCACTTCTTTATTTTACTTTTTATTAAAAAAAATTAAAATTTTTAATTCTATTCACATATACATAAAATAAAAAAACATACTAATAAAAGGTTGACCAATTTGTATAAAACTTTAAAATATATGTATTTTGTTTTCTTAAACAACTTTACTTAATACATAAAGATCAATTTAATTAATAAATATTTGATTTGTCTATATAGAAACTATTTATGAATATATATAGATATAATTATAAAGAGATAGGTTTATTATCAAAATTGTTCAACTAATTTTAAAAAAATATGATAGTGATTATAAGCTATTTGTGATTATAAAAAAGAGTTTTTAATAATAAAATAATTGGTACATAAAATTGTATGATTATATAGAGTTTGTGATTCTATGAAAGGTATCTATATAAAAGTATAATTATATATTTTAGAAAAAATAAATACTATCCCTTAGATTGTAACACAAGCAAATTTGACTGCGTTAATTTTTTTAAAATTAATTTTTATAATAAAATTTTAATAATTAATTTTAGCAATATACTTT
>CAJVQA010011586.1:0-10622 GCA_910591915.1 Cetraspora pellucida
AATTATAACTAAGTAACATATTGTGCATCAAGATAACTTAAATCTTTGAATACTATAATATCTAATATTACTAAATACGAAAGTTTGTACATATAGTAAAAAGAATAAAGGCATTGGCAGATCACAAATTTGAAACAGTGTGTGAATTGAAATTATGTAAATCAAGTAAATACAAGAAGTGAAAAGTTAAATACTATAACTAATAATATAATGTACCCATAATGTCGATATTATAAAAATCTTGCATTTTAATTGGGTAGATTGGCACTAAGTCACAATTTTCAAATCTGGATGGCTTGTGTAATAGAGATTGTCCACCATGTTAGTTATTGCAATTACATAAAAAATTGGTATTTGTTTTATACCTGAAGCTGTTTATATGAATCATTAGTAAATAAATCTTCTTGAGAGGCAATGTATAATTGAAAAAATTTATAGTAAACTTGACATAACTGCTTATTACTAACTCCTGGCTCTTTTTTATAATTATCATATAAATTCTCTAGTGCAAAGATTATTATTTTCATTATATTTCTCAGTTTATTAGCTATCATATGTGTTATTTCAAATATATTTCTCATTATTTTAAGGCCATGAAATCTAGGAACCAATGTTAGTTGTTGTTCAAAGGTCTGCATTATATGGCTCTTACACTGTTCGTGTAGAAGTTGTTTAGTAAAATCTAGCATATAGTTAAAGAGGCCAAGATCCAAAATATGCATTCGATTGGAAACAATAGCTTCATATA
Source organism: Cetraspora pellucida (assembly GCA_910591915.1). Classification (NCBI taxonomy): domain Eukaryota; kingdom Fungi; phylum Glomeromycota; class Glomeromycetes; order Diversisporales; family Gigasporaceae; genus Cetraspora; species Cetraspora pellucida. The sequence goes on from CAJVQA010011586.1 coordinate 749, forward strand.
TATTGAAGTTCTTAAAAATTTATAATTTATTATAGTAATATAGGCTCAGTACTTGAAAAAGGAACGAATTTGACAAAAAAATAATATTTAAAAAAATCAATTAACTTACTAATTATTGATAATTATCACATTATTTTGATACTGTTTGATTTATTTCATTGAGAATGATATCGAATAATGCGATTATAATCGATAATTAGTAAGATATTTGATTTTTTGTGAATATTATTTTTTTGTTAAATTCGTCCCTTTTTCTAGCACCAAGCCCATATAATAGATTAAAAAAAAAAATAAAAAAAAATAAAAATAAAAATTATATATCTTATCTTCTAAAATGCATTTTTTTCAGAATGAATTGAATAGTAATAATTATTACTGCTATTAATCACTTCTCTCATATTATTTGGGGTTCTAATTGAAACATTATTTAAATTTACATTATTCAAATCATTCCTTAATACTAAACATGAATAACATGGTCTTCTTGAAGAAGATGGTTGATAAACATTTATTATTTTATCGGCTTTAGCTAAATCAGCTATAATTATTGAAATTCGAGAAATGAAGATAACTATGTTATTATAAACAACAAAGTGAAGCTCTGGTTCCTTTACTATAGGCTAAAGAAGAATTTTTATACACTTCTGGAAGATTTTCTTTTGTAATTTTCGAAATTTATCGAAATTTTTTGTTTTAAAATCCATGGCTTTTAGGATTGGAAAGTATCTAATTAAAGTCTTAGATTCCAGCTTATTTCTTTGGTAGTTAGGGATGTTACCAAGTGACAAGAATATTGGATGTCCAGAAGATTTTCCTATATGATCAAGGTTTGTTACATCAGAATAGAGTATAATCGATAATAATCGTTGCCCAATAAATAACTTTAAATTTTCTCACTTCCATCAATTACTATTATACTGCTCTCCAAATACACGATATTCTCTGCCATTTATAACTTTCTATTTATCTTCATAGCCAAGCACTAATGACTAGTTAATACTATTGATCATTAGTAATGATTTTATTGTATTAATTAATGATCAATAGTAAAAATTATATACAATGTTTTGAAATGTTATAATTGAAAGTTCTTTGAACTTTATGTAAGGAATTGTAGAATTATCTAGAAGTTCCTTTCCAATTCTAGTTGACGGAGGTAATGATAAAGTGTCCAAGTTGGAAAATTTATTGAAAAAGTTTATAATAGCATTACTAGCAGAATTAGACAGTTGATGCTTATGAACTATCTCTATAAATTTACGATAAGCTTCATTAGACTATTTAACATTTGGTGGTTGTTCCATGTCATAAAAAGCATCATTGAATGAAGCTCCTTTATAGTCTTCAGGATCACATTCTACCAAAAGAGACACATTTGCTCTCTCATAGTCATCAGCATCACATTCTATATTTGCTGAAAGAGGCTCTATTTCTATATCAGAATGAGGTGATGCTAATATGTTTTTGTTTTAAATAATATATATTATTAATTACATATTATAACTTATAACAATAATAAACGATTTACCCTGTAAATTATAGATTCATCAGAATCATATTCAGAAGTACTGTATTCTGAAAGTTGCCAAATATTATCTTCCAATTGTTCAGAAGAAATGGCCTGATTCGATATTTCTAAGAGGTAAGAGTAACTTTGAGATATATGTTGAATTAGAGCAAATGATTTTGAAAATTCCCAATTACAATGCTCACAATGCCAACACATTTTAGAAAATAGAAAAAGCTTAAAGAATAAATATAAAGAAAAAGAGTAAATAAATGATAATAAACGAATCTAAGAAAAAGCGAAAATAGTGATTATAATGAAAAATAGCAAAATAACGAAGATAGAAATAAAAGAAGGATGCCAGAACATCAGAACCTGAACAGGATTCTGTTCTTGGAATTTAAAGAAATAAAGAAATAGATAGAAAGAAAAAGAAAGTGAAAAGAAAATAAAGTATATGAGAAAATATAAATTTGCAATATATCTATTGTAAGAAACTAAGTAAGAAATAGCAATAAAAGAAAATAAAGGATGTAGCAGTAAGCAATAATTTAGAAGATTTAACAATTTTAATTGATATGTATTGATTTTAGATGATTCTTTTTTCTTTGATCAAAACAAAGCGTAATAATTATTTATATGATATAAGCAAAAATAGCATTATATTACGTATATATTAATTATAAATTCAAATTGCAGCGAGAGATATCAATAATGAAATAAAACTCAGCTAATTAATATTATACATGTAATTGTGTATATCATTATTACTCTCCAATGACCAAAATAACAAATGAGATAAGTATACTTTCGCTTTTTTTTTTTTGTATAAAATGATTAACATCATTATATATTAACTTTCTCAGATACAAGAATTATTATTACATGTATGTTGACAAAAAGTTTTTTATTTTTTTTTTGCTACATAGCAATTAAGTTACATCATTTCTTAATTTTATAGATTTTATAAATATAACTACTTCGCATTTGAAAGATAAAGATATTTTTGAAAATTTTTTGAAATGGATAACAATGATACTAATAATAACTTACCACCTTTTGACAATAATTTACCTACCGATAACACCTCCAACTTATCATCTTCTGACAATAATTTACCTACTGCTAACTCTTTTAACCTATTTTCTTCTGATATTCCTACCAATACAACTTATTTACAATCATCATCTTCTCTTGCTATTCCTACCAACACCTGTTCACAATTATCTGCTATTCCTACCAATAAAACTCGATATAAATCAGTAACTGGATCTTATAAATAATCTCAAAAATATGACAGTGATTCTTCAAATTCATCTAAAAGTATTAGAAGTGTACAGGAAATATTTGAGCAAATGAAAGGTAAATGAACCACATCATAATAAGCCACTCAATTAAGACAAGCCACCTAATCAAGACAAGTTATCCAATCAAGACAAGCCACCCAATCAAGGCAGCCATTACATTTATGACAACCATCACCTTCTCATTCTCATTCTCCTTGACATAGATCACATTCTATTGATCAAGATAGATCATTATCACCACAGAAATCACAAGAAAGATCTTGATCATGAGATTATCATGATGGTATATAAGATTTTTTTTTTTTTTGATCTCTTTAGATAATAATCTTATGATCTTACACTTTTTTTAAAAAAATTTTTTTTTTTTTTTTTAATATACTGGATTCAAAGAACATGTAAGCAATTACTGCCAGCAAGTTTATGAAAGACTTTTCACTCAAAATCAGCAGCTGTACCTTTTAATGAAAAGGTTGAGTGAGGATGTACAGAAAATTAAAAGTGAATTAAAAAAGCAGCGAGTTGATACAGAAAATAAGCTCTCACAGAAGGTTCTAGATGTGAATACTCGATACTTATAAAGATTGTATTGAAAACTTTCTAAATTTTTATTTTTTATAGGACGCATATACTAGTGTTGCAAAATGCCTCTTCCCAAGTTATGTTTACCCTACCCAGGCTGTAATCAAGGAGACTTTTAAGTCTTATATAGATGAAATATTTTCAGATTTCATGTCTAACATAAGCCCAAATGAATTTACTAACCATTTTTACAGTAAATAGTTGACTCAGGTAATTTTTTTTTTTTTAATTATGCATTGCTTATAGCCATTAGTAATTATTTATACTTTTTTTATATATTTATTAACTATAATCTATATTATTAGGTAATGTATCTTTTAATTAGAGCATATAATATTTGTAATATTGAATAATTTGTTACTATTATTTTATAATTCCTTCAAAAAATTAAGAATAATCATGGTGTGGCCCTTCAAAGTGTTAGGTCTGCAGTTTGGCATATATTTGGGCATGAAAGATTGCCTTTTCTGAAGAGTAATGCAGCTGTGGCCAATATTGTTTAGTGAAAAGAAAGCTTACAAGTAAATGATTGTTATCATGTGCTTTTTGAACAAAACAACAAAGGTGTTTATTGGATATCAGTAATCACATGAACTGCATTTTCTACTGTGGTAGTTTCTATTTTGACAAATGAGCATAGTGTATTCACTCTTTCAGTATGTGACATCCTATTAAACCCCTAATCACGAAACATTTTATGCATAGAGATGTGTATGAAACATTGAATTGAAAATTTTTGGTAAGTTATTGAAATTTATTTTAGTTTTAATATCATATAATATTAACACTAACATATCATATTAGATTGATATCGAAAGTGGTGATTTATCACACAAAAATGCTGAAGCTCTTTAAAGTGAAGGTAAAGGTAAAGCTTATGATAATAAACGAGATGATGAGGGTTCTCCTCAATATAATCTTGATCTCGAATCTCTTCCTTGGAATATTTCTTCAATAAGTCTTTCCAAAGATAAGTTGAATAAATTGTATAGCATTGCTTAATTGTGATTTATAATTCAATATTTTTTTTTATATATTTTTTTTATATATTTTTTTTATGTATTTTTTTATGTATTTTTTTTTTATGTATTGTTTTTTTTTTAATATTTTGTATATTATGTATTGCTTATTGTATATATTATCTATTGCTTATTGCTATAATATTCAATAAATAAATTTATATACATAAATTGATAATTATTTTAAAATTTGTTAAAAGTATTATTATAGTTATTGGTATAAAGTTAATAGTACTAAATATATTTGATATATATCGATATTATACTAAATCATTTTTTATCAATTTTCTATTGTAATGGATATATATCAATATATATCTTAATCAATATAACCCAACAGGTGAAATTACTATCGATATATATCTGTTATGGTTAATAATCGATATATATCAACCTATTTTTTTTGCTGATATTATTATCTTCTTTAATACTAAAGCTTAGAAGTAAGAATTTTCTTCTATTAAATTTAATTGCACAAAAGACAATCTATTTAATTTCTATTTATATATAACATCTGTTGCCTCTATTTCTTTTTTTATAATTCTATTTTGTGTTTTTTTAAATTTAAATTCTTCTTTACTTGTTTTAGTTCAAGTTTAAAAGAATTAATTTCAGATAAGCTTGTTTTAGCTAGCTTCTTTAGTAACCCTTCTGAATCTTGATATGCATATAATAGAAAACCTATATGTTCTAGTTTCAGATACTTTACTTTAGCTTTCAATTTATTTATTTTAGTTTTGAGAGAAAGAATTTTAATCTTATTGAAAAATAAAGTTTTCTAAGACAAAGTTACTTCTCTCTTTAATGAATTAATTAAAAATTTGAGAGATTTTATTTCAGCAAAATGTTTAACTTCAAGCTCATTACAAGACATTCATTTAGAAGTAATTTGAAATCTAAGTCTAGTATTAACTGCATCTATCTGGCTAATCTTATTTTTAACAACAGCATTAATTTGGTAAAACTTCTTCTTTTGCTTTGAATATTCTGAAATTTTAGTTCACAACCTTTTATTAAAATCATTAATTTTAAAGTTATATTTAATAGCTAAATTTAATTTTTTTTTAAGCTTTTTCTCATATATGCTTTCTATAATAGTCTGTGTCTTCTATTTTTTATATTTTTCAGTATATACACATTAGACATAATTTTGATATAATTATATAGCAAAAAAAATACATTGCAATTTATTTTTTTTATATAAATACTATATATATTAATATGCATTAATAATATATTAATATATATTAAAGAGTATTAATATATATTAGTAATATATTAATATATATTAAAGAGCATTAATATGTATTAGTAAAATTAAAATACTGTATATTAATATATATTAAAAAGTATTGATATACATATATTAATATGCATTAATATTTATTGAAGATTATTATTTTTTTCTAGTATATAAAATAAAATCTAGTAAAAATAGTAGCACATATTTATGATACATTTTATAATGCTAAGACAATTTTTTTATTAGAAGCTAATATCAAAGAAATTAGAGAATTTAGAGATAAGATACCTAATGTATCAAAAAAATAACTAATAAATTTTATATTGAATCCAAGCATGTTTATAAAATTTAGGATAATAAAGAATGCCTCCAGCAAGATGTTATTCTATCTTAGCCTGTTTTGGTTAAAATTTTCTAAACTGGTAAGATAGAACAGATTGAGTCAGATATATATAATTAAAATGCTTTCCTTTTTACAGAACTAGAAAATAAAAATATATAATATAAGAGTAGAGCCTAACAAATCTATTGATTTAATTTCAGAAGGAGGTAAAGCAAAAAAGTTTGAAGAAAAAAAATCAAAACTCAAAAATAAGCTAGCTTTATTAACACTATTTACTATTCAGTCTTAACTCATAAATTTAAAAGGCTTAGATATAAATAAAAAGAAATTACATGCATTGTATAAGGAGATGATTGAAAGAAGCAATAAAAATTTAGCAAATATAAAAATATAACTTTGAAAATAACTAACCTATTTTTTAAAAAATTTATTATAGCATGTCTGTAGTTTTTTACAATATTCATTAATATTTGTATTATACTTAAAATAATATATAGTGTTTTTTCAAGCTTCTCTTAGTTTTTTAAGTTTTTTTTTAATATATTATCATTCTCACTTAAGTTTTGCAAGTCTTGTGAAATACATTTTAAAGGCACAAACCTTTTATATTTAGAAGTAATGTTTATATAATTTACTTTATGCTTATTTTTGACTTTATGCATAATTACTGAAATGATATAATCTTTTTCATTATAAGTGAAGTTTAATTTATTTTTACTCTAATCCACAAGGCAATTGTATTTCTTTAAAAGCTGATTAGAAAATATTAAAATTGGCATGTTATATTTTACAATAATAAAATCTTTATAAATAGTAAGTCCAGAAGCTAGAGTAATAAATAAATCATAAACTACATCAATAGATTCAATCAGAACAGTAGTAATATTACTAAGATTATGTATTTTATACTTATCAATTTTAGTTTTTACATAATTAACAATATTTTCAGTTATTATAGAAGGCTCTGCTCCAAAATCAAGAATTATAACAGAGATTTTAAATGTTTAATTTTACATTTTACAGTTGCAATACTTGTAGCTAGCTTTTTCTTCTTGATAAAATCAATTTTTATAAAACTATCTAAGTACTTTTTCTCTTCTGTATCTAGTACTAGGTTTTTAGAAATTAGTAAATTTTCACTTTAAGGCTCTATTTTCTTCTGTATAAGAGATATCTGTTTTGATGTATTAGCTTTATTAGAATTAGAATTAGTATTTAAAAAAAATATTGCAGAAAAAATTAGTTTAAGTTTACTTTGGAGAATTTTACAAATAGTTTCCTCTAATAAAGTTTTAGATATCTTCTTAAAGGACAATTTCTTGAAGCTAGAGTCCTGCTTTACTTTTTTTTAACTTTGCAATATTAACAGTCATATCACTTTCAGAATTAAAAAATTTTTTTAAACTTGTATAGAGTCAGAACTATTACTAGAAAAAGTATTAAAGAAAGTATCTAAATCTGAATCTATAGTAGTGAAGTTAACTTTATTCTTTTTAGACTTCTTGTCTCTCTTTTTCTTATTTCAAGATTGGCATTGTACTTAATAACTTTTTTTATAGCTTTATTTACAACTGCATTTATTAATAACTTATTCATATGATTAGCTAATTCTTTATTGGAGCAACTTTACTCTTTTTTATTGCTAGTTTTAAAAATAAATAAGGCTTTAAAATAGGAATAAATTTTGGGACTTTCTCAGTAATTCATTATAAAAATCTACTAATATTTGTATTTTATATAGTTTGATATGTTCTTAAGAGTTGTGATCTATAATAAGCTTTAAATAGTTGTGCTAATTATATTTTCTAAAAAACTGATTGTGAAAAAACAGGTTGCATTTGTGCAGGTGTTATCATAGATTTTATCAAGTTTTTAACTTCAGTTTTAGTTATATCTAAATAATTGTCTTTTTTATAAGCTTTTTTTAAAAAAATTGAATCTGAATTTGAATACAAGTAAGCTTCAAATAATTGTTCTACTATAAATCTTTCAAGTTTTTTAAGTTTTGAAAGTAGAGTTCAGGGCACAGAGGCATGAGGCATGCCCCTAAGGGCATGCCTCTAGGGCATGCTTATGGGCATGCCTCAAGTCCAAAGGGCATGCCCTTGTTATGTAATGTTTAAAGTTATTTTAATTAGCTAATAAGTTCAGGTAAACTAGAACTGTAGATACTCAATCAACATGTAAGATTTTTAAACTATATGTTAATCATATAATTTTAAAAGGGCATGCATATGGGCATGAGAGGCATGCCTTAGCTTAGAAGCATGCCCATATGAGCATGCCCAATTTTTTTCCCATGCTCTGAACCCTATTTGAAAGTAATTCATCTATAGGTTTTTCGATTTTCATACATCAAACTTCTATTTAATTAGTTGATAAAAGTCTATGAAAAAATTGTAATTGAATTTGTTCTTCATCAATATTAGCAAGTTTGACCAATCTACACAATTTTGAATAAAAACAGCCAACTAAGTTACTCTTTTGGATAGTTGAACCAAAAAGTATTCACTGTTTCTTTGCAGTAACTGTAGAAGAATTGGTCTTAAACTAATATAATATTTGGCTAAGCATAATTTCAACTACAACTATAGTAGCTTCTGTATTAGCATTTGGTGTATTAGATAAACAATCTATTGGTCTTTTATTAGTATAAGACCAATTTTCTTTAAACACTGTATAGGCTAGAATTACAAAATTACTAGCTTATTTATTTGCATAATTTAAGGCCTATGTATCTAATTGAACTCTTGTTTATTCTTAAACCAGAGCTAAAATGCTTTGTTTAGTATTATCTAATAAATTTTTTAATTTTCAATTTTTTCTTTGAATAGTTCTTTTATACTAATCTTTGGTATTAGCTTTAAGACATGTTTTAAAAAGTTCATGTGCATGAACACTATTAGTATGCCTACTAGCTTTATTGATTCTGGCAGCCATGAAATATAAATAAAAAGAATCAATAAATTCTTCTGGATCTTTATTGAAATATCTGTGATAAGTTAAAAATGCATATCCTGCATACCTCTTCTATTGTTATTTATAGATTGATTATTTTGAAGCACAAAATTTGCTAATTTAAATTAAAATCTTCTGGTATAAATTTTTTTCTTTAGCCTTTGATTTCTTATATTGTTTATAAAGTCTGTCTTTATTATATTCTAGCAAACCTCTATCAGCTCTGCACTATTATTGATAATAAACATTTTATTGATATAAGATTTGTAAAACAAATTTTTCTTGCAGTAATACATCAATACAGATTCACTTTTCTGTTATATTGTCTAATATTCTGTTTACTTAATTTTGAGCATTAGTCTACAACTAATTATACTTTTGCATTGCTTAATCATCTCCTGTCTGTATATATTATAGTTCTATCATTTGTTTACCAGATCTTGTTGCAAGTTAGCATATTTATATTGAATTGACCTTGTTAATCTTTTAATTTGATTTGTTAAAATAGTTCTACATATTGTTATATTATCTAAAAATTAGTTTATAGCATTAGCCAATTCAAATATTGTATCTATATCTAAATTTTGATCAAAATTATAAATATCTAAAGAATTCTTATTAAAATTAGATTTATTTTTGTAGAGTTGGCATGCTGGTTGGTATGAAAAAAGCTTGATAAAGTAGATAAAAGCAAGATTACGAAACTCGAATTAAGCAAAATACTTGTTGGAAGAACTTTAGCAGATAAGGTTAAGCACTATGAGTCATGTATACATGGCTTAGCAATAGAAACTATGTTTAAGAAATTATATATAAAGCAAGTGTCATGAAGAGGTACAAAACATTCTGTGAAACTATATATTAGGATTGTTGAAGAAATGTTTAGAGAAGAAATATAATAAAGAAGATGCAAAACAG
>CAJVQA010011587.1:0-10621 GCA_910591915.1 Cetraspora pellucida
ATTAGCTGAATGTACTATCAATAAAATCCTGGGTCGCAAGTACTCACCTTAATATTTAAAAAAAAAAAAAAAAAAAATCTCATTTATCTTATAAGTAAAAGAAATAGCATAAGTAACAGAAATAACAGAAGTAAGAAAAGTAATAGAAATAACATTTCTGTTACTTTTTATATGACTTTGAATCAGGTAGAGATCATTGCTTGATTTAGGTCTTCATGATTCATAAAAAATCAGGCTCACAATATTATATCAGGTTATTTAAATTGGTAGTTTGAGAGAGACTGCTAGTTCTGAGTTGTAGCTAGTAGAGGATAATAAAAAGATGCCAAAAAAGTAAGTACTGAGGTTTTAGTGAACTTTACAAGAATAAAAATAGTATAATGTAATAATTAAACAAATAACTTTTGTGACTGTAAGGGTTAGATAACTATAGTATATTACATAAAACTAGGTTAGCATATGTAGAATATAAAGGCTCTAGTAAGTTTCTTGTTAAGAATAGAATAGGCTTAAGAGTACTGACTAGTATCAAAACTTGGATAGATGTAGCTTTGAAGATGCTTTTGTAATACAAAAAGAATTGTATATGCAGAGAGTTTAAATAGACAAGACCTCTAATTGGCTTGCAAATATAGCATTTAGTGTAGAACTTATATAGTAATGTATAAACAGACTACTTAAATTAGGCATCAAAAGTGCATGTGTGACTAGTTGTAACCTTCAATATAAGGTAGTTCTAATGGCATGCTATGTTCTATATACTTAAATAAAAATGTCATATCCTAAAGATAAGGACTTTAATATAAAAAAAAAAAAATTAATAATTAATATATTTTTAAATAATATAAATATAAAATATAAATGATAAAAATTTTTTTATTAATAATAGTAAACTCTCCTCTACAGATCTTAAAACATAAAAATTAGCAGAGGTAAAAAAACAAAAAATAGAAAAATAACAGATATAATAGAAGAAAACCTAAATAAAAAAGCCTATTCTGAACAAAAAAACTACTCATATAAGATACAAAGCAAGAATACAATTACCTTAACTATACAAAGCAAAAGTAAAAAGAGAAAATTCAATACTTTTAATCAAAAAGGCAAACTAAGGCTATCAAGGCTATCAGTAATACAAAGTTACAAAGTAACAACACCAGGCATGATGAGCAGCAATCACAAATATCCTACTAGACAGCAACAACATTATACCAACCTAGATGCTACTTACAAAGATGCCTACAATAAAAAAAGACATACTGTTTCTTCTCAAATTCTAGCTAGCAACAAAAGTAGGCAATACAGCATACTTCTTATAAAACAAGCAATGATATCATCTTTAGCAAACCAATATAACAACAATACAATACAAACCAGCAACAATAATAACACAACAAACATCATGAGAAAAAAAAAAAATAATACTAATACAGTAATAATCATATATAACACATAAGCTTATATAGCCATAAAAGAAAATTAAACAACTATGCTACAGAATTACACATTAGATATGGAAATAAGCAATCAACACAACATAGAATCTATATTAATTAAAATGCAAAACCCTTACAAAGCAATAGCAAATAGCAACTAAGCTATAGAACTAGAACAAACCAATTAAATAGATACAGAAATAGAACAAACAAACAACCTTATGATTCTAAATACAAGCAACAAACTCACATATAGTCAAATGGTTCAAAAAGATGCAAGTGTAAGTGATATAACAAAAATGGAAACTGACTATACTGAAACATGGACTCAACAAGTAAATGACAACCTGGAGGCCAAAGTTACCACATCATTCAACTACAAAGAATGGTTATATAATAGCATAATTGAAGCATATAGATCTAAAGAAAAAATGCAAGTATTCATTACATATAAACTACAAACAAAGCCAACTCAAAGACCAATTCCTCCTGCAACTGAAGCAAAATTTAGACATACCAATCCAACCTTTTTTACAATCTTTATACACACCAAAAAATTCATACCATTGCATCAAACTGAATATAATCAAATGTTTACAAATGCACTAAAAAATTACAAAACCACAAATACAATAACTATTACTAACAAAAATACCTAAAATCTAATTCACATAAAATTAAGACAGAAGTTAATTATAAACTACACAACAAACTTGAATTTCAAAACTCAATCTTTCAAATATATAGCAAAAGCCTTAAAATACTACAAGGCTTTTACAAAAGATAAAATTGCAATAGATACAGAGGCAATTCAAGAAGCATTAAATAATGCTCTAACATTATACTTAGCAAAACTATCTAAATTACTAGAACTTATTTCTGAAGAAATACAAAATATTCTTTCTTTTACTCTACCAATTAAATATAGATTACAGACAAGAGCAATTGTTACAGCTTTACACAAAATTTACTTATTCAAACAACTTTCAAAAACCTACTTTACTAAACTTCTACCCTTATCAGCAGATCTAAAAGACTTAAATGAAGCAATAAAGAATCTATTTTTAATTACACAAAGAAGAGAACTTACAAGATTAGCTTACTATAAAAAATGACTTCAAGACTATTACAATTGTAAAGAAATACCTAGCCACTACTTTAAATTATTACTACCTATTCTGATGAAACCCTTTTTACTATGAGCATATCAAGACATAGAAGATTTACAACTCAGACAACACTTCTCAATTGATAGAGCAGATTCTCTAATAGATATAGAAGATATAACAGCATAGTTAAGAAAGCATTACACTTTTCAAGTTATATCTAATGACTACTTTAAAGTAAAACCAAATCTTTCAAAAGATCTCTTCAAAATCAAAACTACAAATATTTACTTCTTCTCAATTACTGATGACACAATAGCAAAAAACTTCATAAATAAAATCAAAAGTATATACAAGCTTACTATACCTTTTCCAGAAACAATTATGATAGCAAATCTAATAGATAAACCCAGACTATTTACAAACCTAACTAAAATTACTAACTACAATCTAATTCTGCCAATTGACATATCTAAAAGACTTACAGAAACAGCTTAAATGCTGAGACAAACATACTACTTTTAAAAAATACCTAAAGGCTAGATTCAAATAACTAACAGTACACATTTACAAGTTATTGGATTTGATATATTGTTAGATCAAAAACCTGAAATTTTAAATTCAATTGAGAAAATTTAAGAAGAACTGAATACAAAAGATATAGAAATAACAAATTTAAATCTACCTATTACTTAACAAAACAAAGTAACTGAAATACTAAAAATCTTAAGAGAACACTATATAATAAAAAAATTTCTAAATTCCTTCTCATACTTCTACCTCTTTCAGAACCAAACTGAGGAATATTTTGCCCATATGCAAAATAAATAACTACAAAAAAAAGATAATAATAACCCAACCTCAATATCCCAAAAACAAAACATATTATTTTTTCAACTAAACAACAACAATTCTATTAATACACTACAAACTCCTTCTAATAAAGCCTTATAGATATCAAAGATCATCTTAATATTGTAACTCACAATGTACAGGAACTTAATGAACTACTAAAACTACAGATCTGGCTAGAACATTATGCCAAAACAATTATCACATCGTCTCAATTACAAAAACCAAACTCAAAAACTCTTTTATTTCAACACTCTTCAATTCACTTTACAAAATCTATACATTTAACTTTGAATCAAAAGATAATTCTTAACATAAAGCTAGCATGAAAACTGCAATTATGCTTCACTATAAACTTCAACCTTATATATTTAACATACAAATAGTAGCAGACACAGCAATAAGTATTGACTTCCATCTACTTTCAAATAATAAGCTTTATCTTATCTCAGTATACCTTCTATTAAACTATCTGAAACAACTTAAAACTATACAAAACATAGTTAACAATTGGTTATCTCAAGCAAGAAGCCATAACTGGCATACAATTACAATGGGTGACTTTAATAATAATCAGAACCACCTTAAACAAACATCAAATCTTTTTACTACACTCCAATCACTATCATCTACTAGTCTAATAGAATTCTATGCAATAACTAAATCTACATGGCAAAGAGAATCAAACCAAAGCCAAATAAATAACATATAGATCAACTCTGAGATTTTATTAGATTTTAGCCTATTCAAAATTATTGATCCAGTAAATATTACAAACAGTAATCATAAAATAATTGTTACTATATAGAAAACAAATTTTTAGCTAAAACTACTACAATCTAAAAAGAAAAAAGAAAAAAGAAAAATATATTTATATTATTAAATGTCAACAGACAAATGAGAAGACTTTATTAATGCACTTAAATTAGAATTTAAACTAATACTTTTAACACAAAACATTACAACAATACAACAACTAAACAAACTTTGGAACAAATAGTCAAACTTAATCAAGAAAGTTGCAAATTAAATCATACCAAAAACTTATACAGCTTCTAAAACATATTATGTCTACTCTTTCAAAGCAATGAAATTACATCTGGCACTCAAACTAACAAACAAATGTCTAAATGATATTAAATATTTAAAACTACCAATTTTGATAAATTCTGTTATACAAAACACTAATAGCTTATTATGACAAATATCCTTCAATACAGACTAGACTATCAATCCTTGTCAAACTCAAAACATTACATTCAACTATCAGTTCTTTTTGCAATTCTTAAAACATCTTCAAAAGACCTTATAGAAAGCATAAAGCCTTGAAATTCAAAATGCTCAAAAAGAAAAAATTAATTTTTATATTCAAAGAAGATATAATGATATGAAGACTAATACTTCACAAATAATAAACAGTATACTTAAATGTAATCAAGACCAGATGTTATTTGATAAAATTATAACATCAGACAAAATAATTAATAACTCAGAAGAAATAAACAAGTAACAAGGGAACATTTCAACAATTGGACTAAATGCAATCCAACAAATATCTAATTCGAGCATAAATGAGTATCAGCTTTACAACCTCTATTATACATTAACTCCAATATATACAATTGCTTATTACAACCAATAACCTTTTAAGAATTAACAGAAACTATAACCTTTTTACCAATTTACAAAGCTATAGAGCTTTTTGGAATTTCAAATAAAATGTTACAACATTTACTTAAAGTAGCAAAGCAAATATTACTAAACATCTTTAATGCATGTTTTTCAATAGAAAAAACACCAAGTAGTTGGGAGCATACAAACATATAGGCAATCTCAAAATACCAATATTACAACAATGATCTCACTTATACTTATTCAATTATATTAATTGAATATACTAGAAAAATCTTCACCAAGATTATTACTTTTTGACTCAACAAGATCTTTACTCAACACTTAATATTAAATAAAAACAATAATATTGCACTTTCTTTTACTTCAACTTTACAACCTATACAAACTGTTTCTCATATAATAGAACATGCCAATTTAACAGAAAGCCAATATTGAATTTTGGTACAGAACATGTCTAAAGCTTATAATACAGTCTACATACCTCTCTTAATTAAAGCACTCTAGTGAATATACATACCAATCTCTATAATCAATCTACTAAACTATATTCTTAATAATAGGCAAAATTTAGTTATTACAAGCATTGGATTAATACAACTCTATACAGTACAAGATAAAATAGACCAAAGAGAAACTTTCTTTCTACTTCTATAGAGAATCTATTACAATCTACTAATTTATTATATAGATACAATATACAAAGAATACTGCCTTAATATACATATCCACCACTCTATTTTGTCAATACATACCTTAGTAATAGCATACATGGATGATACAATATGGATAGCTAAAAACAAACAAGAACTACAAAACATACTAAAGACAGTTAACTTATTTCTTTCATATGCAACATCAAAGTTAACCCTAGTAAATCAAGTCTCATTACCAACAACTCTGATTCTAAAGTAAAAATAATATTTCAAGAAAAAGTGATATATAATATTAAACTAAAAGCAATTTTTAAACACCTAGGCACATGGTTAACCAGAGACCCAACACTTTAACCTATAAAGAAATTCTTAATTCAAGACATTACTTCTAATCTTAACAAGATTAAATTAGCAAAAATAACAGAAAAGCAAGTTATATACATTATTAACAATGTTATTCTAACTTGTGTAGCATACCAAATGCAAAGCATATATCTATCAAACCATAACTGTTCTACAATTACAAATCTCTACACAAATATAGTAAAACAAAAAGCTAAGCTAGCTAAATCTATACTAAATTCTACAATCCATTACCTGAACATATATGCACTAAATACATTATACAACATTCAACAACAACAAATTCATATACTAGATAGAAGCATCAACTTACCTGATTTTGACAAGCAAAGTTTAAAGATATGTTTACAACAAATTCAAAATGATGCCAATTTGAATAAATTAATCTTAACAGAACAACTAGTACTAACTATGAATGAGGCAAAAACAAATATAGCCCAGATGATACTTACATTTTATATACTTAAAATTCAACTAGAATGTTTAGCAAACCCATAGCCAATTCCTAAACAAACAAAAAGCACAACTATCAACCAAATTCTTTAAAATATAAAGCAATTCTAATCAATTAAACAAAAACTAAATTCCTACAATATTACTTGCATTGAACAATTTCTTGACTATGCAAACTGCAATATACTAAACTAGAAAGCCTTTTATCATAATATACAAAAAATACCTAGAGAAAAAACACTAAAATAGTTTAAAACAATTACTAGTAATATAACCTCTTTATCAAACCCATCTATAACACTTAGATACTCTAATCCATATACTTTCATTAATATAAACAATCCTAATCCTTAATAAATAATCACAAAATCTCAAATCTTCAGCAAAGTAACAAGTATTAATAACAACTTAGCTAGAATTAGGCATTACAATAATCATCTACTAAATAAAAAAAAACTTATTTTATGTTTTGGATATGAACTTAAAAATCTAAAACTTAAAACAACTCATTGTTACTTTACAACTTCAACATAGCTAATTTTCAAAATACAGTTGATTGTCACAAATGAATTTATGCAAATCTGAAGTGTTTATATTCTCAACAAAAAATTAATCAAATTAAATAAGAGCAAAAACCTCAACTATTAACAGAAAAATATTGTACTAACTATAGATTTATTTAAGCCTTTGCAAGAGAGCAAGAAAAATTATTGAAAATCTTTACAACAAACATCTTCTTAAAAAAACTAGAACTTACATTAACATCAAACTACAAAAAACATACAAATATAATATATATTCATTTAACTTACATTTCTATATGACAAGCAAACTTGGCAATGTACAACAAATCAAACATTTCTTTCTCTAATCTACTTAATATTAACAATGCTAGCAATAATATTTATAGTAATAACTGCAAAAACAAGTATTCAAATTTCAACAGACAACAGTACAATTAAAAACAAAATTATAACAATATTTTTAACCCAATCTAAGCTAAGACAAAAACTTAGAAAAACTCATTTTAACAATATAATCAATCTTCTAAATACTATAATAAATATAAAAAACTTACAAATTCAAATTGATATAACAGAAAAAAAGATCAATATAAAAAATGTGTCATATTAATTTTATACAGACTTAATTCCAAGCAAAGTACTTAATACTACATTTATTCCATATATACTAAATATACCAACTATATATACAATCCATCAAATACCCAAAATTCTACAATATGCTAAAGCAATTACAATATAGAGTAATTAAAAATATATTAAAAACATCACAAGCTGTCTCTTAAACATTAACTAAAAACTTATATTTGCATCTCTGAACTTTCAAAACAAACTACTAAGTTGAAATACTGATTCTAAAAAATCATTATTAAAACATTTAAAGTCAAAATTCTAACTTCAGAACTTTCAACTCACCTAAATTTATATAACAGAAACCCAAAATCTTATACTAATCCATGTTGTACAAAATACCCTAATATATCAGAAGATATTTACTATATGCTAACCTGCTTTTACAACCAAGTAGAACTAAAAGAGGTGTGTGGTGACCTAGTGAAGTGATCAAGTTGTCAACCCTTCAAGTAGTAGGTTGAGTGTTTAAATCGCATTAACAGTGAAAATTTAGATAATTACCTATTTAATATTCATATTATGGTAACTGGTACTAATGATTGGGTTAGAATATCTGTAATGGTAGTCACACCAGTATGACTGGCAGGTTATGGGACATCTGTGTAAGTATGGTGTTATACAGAAGAATGCAAACTAACAAATCAGGTAATGCAAACACTAAATAAGTCCTTGTGGATATGTAAATTTATTGAAATTAGGTAACAAGAAGTCCATTTCAGAAGACCTGAGTAGAGAGGTAGTTGGATCTTTAATGGCCTTACTGTAAAGGCTAACTCAGTAAAACAGATACCAAAATTGTAGTACCCAGTTGTAGTAGTCAGACAGACAAGAACCTTTAGGTTAGAAGTCTTAAAGGTATTACCAATCAGACTACCAGAAATAAACCAGAAGAAAAAAATATCAGGCCAATCCAATATATCAATAGACTGGTCATAATCCTACATGGGCTATCTGAATTGGGAGTTTGGTAAAAAGACAGATAAAAAGGCAGAGGTATACTAAAGTATCAGAGTTATACTATGAAATAGATGCTGGAGTCTAAGTAAACTCTACAAGAGCATAGCAGTTTAATGGTTAGCCCTGACTACAAGTGTTAGTTTTACTATAGTGATACCTAGATCAGTTATAAAAATGAGTACAGAAGGCTCTGAAGAATTTACCTTAAGAATAAATTAGTCCTAAGGTTGAGATGATGATCTAGGCATCTAGATATGACTTAGTAAGTTAACACAGATTACAAATTCAAAGGGTTTAAAGTAAAACATCCAAGCAGGAATGTTAGGTATGACAATTGGTAAGGAACCTTCGAGTGGACTTCTTAAATAGGTAATATAGAAAAGTTATATGTATAGCCAATTGTACTTTCTTCTGTAGTAGTTCATTAAACTACAATACTAATAAGTGATTAATAAAAGTCAAAAGACCAAAGAGGTTACCTTAATAATAAAAAAAAAAAAAGAACTAAAAGAAATAATAAAAAAAGCAATTATCAAAATTTGTGAAGACAATAAAACTGAAGCATTCATAGCATCTTACTTAGCTCAAGAAATTCAAGACATTTATATAAAACAAAAAATTTCAATAGGAATTATATCTAATAACTTAACCAATATAGAGCCATTAAAGAAGAAGCCAAATCTGCTTCTAAAGATATACTATTGAATTACAAAGAAAATATATAAACATATATAGAAACTAAGTAGACAACATCTTCAATATTATGCCTTACTTTCATTAACCTTTTCTGAAAATATAAATACTATACTTACAAATTTTATAGATAGACAATATATGATATGGCTTAATAAATTTATATAATTTAACCAAATATCTCCTCTTATTAAACTTATAAACTAGAGGTCTCTTAACTATTCTAGCTAAGAATAGGTTGGAGGTAAATTAGCTTTAACTTCAATTTGTACTAATGTACTTAATTATATATTACTAAAATAAAGAACTAGAGAAAAGACTTCTTTTATAAAAAAAAAATAAAATAAAATAAATATAAAATATAGTATATATATATTTTTTTTTTAAATGTTAAGGTGAGTACATGTGACTCAGGATTTTACTAATAGTATAAGTTGGCCAGTGCCTGTACATGTACAAACACAGAGGCAATTACAGGAAAAGTGTACAACTAGCCACTTGTACAACTTTAGTTATTGTCTAATTTAAGTAGTTTGCTTGAAGGTTCTATACTAGTTGCTATACCTAGAACCTATCTGTAGATCCTCTATTTAAACACTCTGATTCTGCATCTATCACACCCTATCAGTGACTTTAGTAAATCGGTGAAGATATGCCATAGTCACTAAGTCATATTTAACTTTGTACTAAACCTACCGGTGTGTTCTGTATTCTATACTTACAGCTTACCTAGTCATGCTTTGGCCTAAACCATTACTTGCAGTTAGAGCTAACCATTAAACTACTTTTATCCTTATAAGGTTTATCCAAAACCCAGTACCCATTTTTCCAATATCCTCTCTATCATCCTCTATTAACTGCTATTCAGGACCAACAGGACTCCTCAGACTTCCAATCCAGATGGCCTGGTATGGTATACCTTAGTATCCTTTTCTTCTAGTGATTCTAGCAGCCTGGTTGGTTATATGCTTCTCTATACATCTTGCTATTCAGTTTATTTGTCTATCCCTTTGGGAGTGTTTTATAGGCTTCCATCAGTCTGACAACACCATCGAAAGTTTTGTGCTATCTCCTTACTCAGGATTTCCAAGTGGGTTTCTGACTCTTTGGTTCCTTTGCTTTCTGCATCTAGTGGTCTTATTGTGGGTTTGCATTGAAGTCTTATATAGCATCAGTTATTAACATTCCTCTATGTAGGTGTAATGTTATACTTAGCATAGATGCCCTGAGCTCCTATTTGAGATGGTGCAACAAAGGTTACAGATATACCAATTCAACCAATTAACAGAGACAGTTACCATAACACAGACCTATTT
>CAJVQA010011588.1:0-10621 GCA_910591915.1 Cetraspora pellucida
GTAGAGAAGCACATGACCAACC
Organism: Cetraspora pellucida; assembly: GCA_910591915.1. Taxonomy (NCBI): domain Eukaryota; kingdom Fungi; phylum Glomeromycota; class Glomeromycetes; order Diversisporales; family Gigasporaceae; genus Cetraspora; species Cetraspora pellucida. Next base: position 23 of record CAJVQA010011588.1, read on the forward strand.
AGGCTACTGGAATTGACGAAGGAAAAGGATACATAAGTATACCAGACTGGGCCATCTGGATTGGGAGTCTGAGGAGTCAGTTAGTTCCAAGTTGCGGCTAGTAGGGAATGATAGAGAAGAAGTCAGAAAGATGGGTATCAGGATTTTGATAAACTTTACAAGAGTAATAGCGGTTTAAGGGGTAATCCTGACTGCAAGTATTGGCCTCAGCCATAGCATCAAACCAGGTTAGTGGTAAAAGAGAATATAGCTCGCTCTGGTAGGTTTACCTCGAGGATAAAAATAGTCTAAAGATTATAGTCCTATAGTTGAATGCAAATAGATCTGGGTCTGTGATCTGGTGAAATTAATACTAGGGTTAGATCAGAGGGTTTAAATGGAACACCTAAGCAGAGGTGTTAGATATGGCAGCTGGTGAGGAACCCTCGGGTGAACTTCTTAAATAAGTAATATAGAAAAATTACACATATAGCTAGTTGTACACTTATCTAATAGTTTATTATAGATACATCTATATAAAACATGTATCCACTATAAGTATTAATAAAAAGCTCAGACCAAAGAGGTCATCTTAATACTAAAAAAAAAATAAAAAATAAAAAAAATAAAGCTTTAATTTTTTGTTCTATATAATTGTCTATTATTTCTGTTTAAGTTACTATACTTATTACTTCTGTGGCTAAGACTTTTTTATCTTTTCTTCTTTTTTGTCTTTCTTTTTCTTTTTTACTTGTATTCTAATATAGCTTTTTCTTATTTATTATAATATTTACTGCTTCTGTTTTTTGTCTTATTTTTTCTATATACATTTTTGATATAATAATTTCTTCTTTTGATGTTATTTAACCTTTTTTATTTTTTATACTTTGTACTACTAATAGATGTTAACTTGTGTGATTTAGCTCTTTTGTCTACTTTTCTATATTTAACAGTTCTTTTATGTCTACTTTAATTATCACTTTGTATATTTTTTTTATTATCATTGTTTTATTAGATCTGTTTTTCATAATACTGCTACTACTATATTTTTTATATTAAAGTAATTGTTTTTATTTGCTAATTCTTATTCTAATTTTTTGCTATCTATAAGCTTTAATTCTGTTTCTGCTTTTTTACTTACTAATTTTAAAGTTATTAACTCTTCTATCTTCATATGTGTCATCATTCAGCTATGTTTTGTGCTGCTTTCTTTAGGTTGTTTATAATAATATGCACTTTATAATATTTATATATTTATCGTGTTTATATTTATACATACTTATTTATTTGTTTTTTTATATGCCTATATGTTTCAAACAGATTTTTGATTTCAGGTCTACACATTTCTTCAAAATTTTATTTTTTGCTATTTAATTATTAAGTTTGTTACTTTTCTTCTTGCTGTTTGAATTCTTTCTTCTATTAATATATTTGTTATGTTTATTTTAGAAACCTTTTTTGTTTTGTTAAGCTTTTGAATATTGTTTTAACACTAGTTTTTCTGTAAACTTTGATTTTGTTTCTGCTAATTTTTGTGTTTTGATGATTGGCAAGAAGAGTTAAATAAAAAAATTATAAATTAGTAATTAGTAAGATAATAATTTAAAGAATAAGTTATTTTAGATTAATTAAATATTTAATTATAAAGTTAAATAGTTTGAATATTTTAAATAGTAATTAACAATAGAATTATTTAAAAATAAAGATATATAAATTATATTTATATAATTTGGTATTATTTTATATAGTTTTATATAATATATTAAAAATTTTTATTTAAAAATAAGATATATATAGATTATTTTTCAAATAACTTATATAGTACAGGTTTTGCATACCAACTTCATACAAACTGATAATCAAATTTATACAAACTAACAGTCAAATTTATACAAACTGACAGTCAAATTCATACAAATTAATAGTCAAATTTGTACATAACACTTTTAATTAAATCACAATATCTTGTAACCTAGTAACTTAAATTACATAAATTTAGTATTATTTAATTCATCTAATTTTGATAAATCAAATAATTCCAAATTTATATAATTTAAGTTACTAGATTACAAGATATTGTAATTTAATTAAAAGTGTTATGTATGAATTTGACTGTCAATTTGTATAAATTTAACTGTCAGTTTGTATAAATTTGACTGTCAGTTTGTACAAATTTGACTGTCAGTTTGTATGAAATTGATATGCAAAACCTATATAAAAGATTTTTATATAGTAAATTAAAATATAAGATAAGTATAGGTATTATGACATACTTAATTTCTATAGCTAATAATTTATGATTCAGTAATCAGAATTGGATAATTTTTATACCAATTAATTCATCTTAATTAGATGAATCTAATAATATAAATTAGATTCTTATTACTGAATCACAAGATATATTTATTTAAAAAAACAATAAAAAAAATAATAAATAGTATAATATGGATATTATGATGCATATAAATTTTACAGTTTGGGTGTGGCAACTTAGTAAAGTAAATAAGTTGTTATATTCCAAGTGGTAAGTTGTGAGTTCAAAACTTACTAACAGTGAAATTTGAATAATCACCTATATAATATATAGATGGTATTATAGCGATGGTATTCTGTCGATCAGTTAGGATAAAATACCTGTAATTATGATCACACTAGCATGACAGGCAGGTCTGAGACATTCATATAACCTGTTATACAAAGGAATGCAAACTGATACCAGGTGGTGCAAACCTAAAATAAGTCCTCAGGCCATGTAAATCTGTAGAACTAAGAAGCCAAAGCTACTTGGAAATTATGAGCAAAGAGATAACATAGATCTTTGACAGTACTACTGTAAAGGCTAGATCTAGAAAATAAATACCAATGTAAAGGATTTGGGCAGGCAAGAATCTTGAGTAAGGGTACTACCAACCAGGCTGCTAAATTTCAGACCAGAGAAAAAAGGATATTGGGTCAGTCTCAATATACCAAGAACAGGTTACAATCCTTCCAGGCTATCTGAATTGAAAGTCTGAGTTCAAAGCAGGGATATACTAAAAGTACTAGGGATATGCTATAAAGTTAGTGCTAGAGTCTAGATGAACTCTATAAGGGTAGTCTGTATTAGTGTTCTAAAAGTATATAGATAGTTAATAATGAGGGGTCCTCTGTGTCTTACTGGCAAGTGACATACTCTGAAATGTATAATGACCTGAGAATCAGTACAAAAAGGGTAAGTAACCATACTGCTCAGATGGCATACCAGTTAGGTATATACAGGAATAAGTTAGAGATTTCAATATGACAAGACAGATGATCAGAAAGTTTAAATAAATAATTTTCTAGTAGGTTATAGATATGATATCAAGTATAGAACCTTAGGATAGACTACTTAAATAGGCAACCAAATGTTGTACTCATGATTAGCTATATTCTCATCTCTGTAAAAATAATTGTAATAGCTAACCTAATGTAAGTCAATAAAGTATTACCACAAGTATATCTTTTAACCAAAAAATAAAAAATAAATTTTATAGTTAATAATTTGTAATTTAGTAATTAAAATCAGATAATTTTTATACCATTAGATTTATCTTATTAATATGAATTAATTAGTACAAAAATTATCTAATTCTAAGTACTGAATTATGAAATATTTTCATTTAACTAAAGAAACCAGATTTATAATTGTTTTCTTATAAGAAATCATTATAACATGCAAAAAGTGACCTTTTTTACTAGATAAATTGAACTTAGTATATTAAATAAAGTTGTTTGTAATGCAATGTTCTATATAATATAAAATTTTAATAACTTCAGATAACTTTTTATTAATGCACATTCATTTTATACATTTTTGCATCATAATTATATCACTGGTACAAAAACGTATAAAAAAAAAGTATATTAATAAAAAGTTATTTGAAATTTACTAAAATTTTATATTATGTAGAATATTGTATTATAAACAACTTTACTTAATGTACTAAAATCGATTTATCTAGTAAAAAAAATCACATGTTGGATGTTATGATGATTTCTTGTAAAAAAACTAATTTATAAATCTGGTTTCTTTAGTTAAATGAAGATATCTTGTAATCCAGTAATTAGAATTAGATGATTTTTGTACCAATTAATTCATATTGATGAGATGAATCTAATAGTATAAAAATTATCTGATTCTGATTATTGGATTACAAGATATCACAACTGCACTATAATAAGTATTACATTATAATACTTATATTTAACTTATTATTAATAAACTTTTTTTATTTTTTAATTAATTTTTAGAGAAAAAGTTAACTAATACTTATATGATACTGTTATTTATAGGTAGTAATACAAAATTAAAATATAGAAGTATAGTAATCTAGTAAAGTAGTCAGGTTGTCAATCCTTTAAGTAGTAGGTTGAGTGTTCAAATCTTATTAATAGTAAAAATTTAAATAATCATTTATATAATATTTGTATTATAGCAATTATTACTAATAATTAGATTAGAATATTTGTAATAGCAGTTACACCAGTATGACTAGCAGGTTATAAGACATCTATGCAATATAAAGTTATACAAAAGAATACAAACTAACAACTAGATAATACAAATACTAAATAAGTTCTTGTAGTCATGTAAATCTGTTGAAATTGGATAACAAGAAGTCTATTTAAAAAAATCTAAGTATAAAGATAATTGGATCTTTGATAGTATTACTGTAAAAACTAGTTTAGGAAAACAGATACCAATATCTTAGTAACTAGATAGGCAAGAATCTCCAAGTTGAAAGTCTTAGAGATACTACCAACTAGACTGCTAAAATAAACTAAAGAAAAGAATATTAGACCAATTTAATATACTGATAGACTAATTGTAGTTTTATATAACCTATCTGAATTTGAAGTTTAGTAAAATTCAAAAGTATACTAAAGTACTAGGGTTATATTATAAAATAAATGCTGAAGTTGAAATATACTCTACAAGAGATATAGTAATTTAATGATTAAGTCCTGATTGTAACTATTGGTTTTGCTATAGTAATATTTAGGTTAGCTATAAAAATAAATACAAAAGGCTCTAAGAAGTTTACCTTAAATATAAAATAGTTCTAAAATTAAGATGATGATCTGAGCATCTAAATATGACCCAATAAGTTAATACAGATTACAGGTTCAGAAGGTTTAAAGTAAAACACTTAAGCAGAAGTGTTAGATATAATAATTAGTAAAAAATCTTTAGATGAACTTCTTAAATAGAGAATATAAAAAAGTTATACATATAGCCAATTGTACACTCTTTTGTAACAGTTTATAGAATCATATTACTAAAAATTGTTAATAAAAGTCAAAAGACTAAAAAGGTCACCTTAATACTAAAAAAAAAAAATTAAAATATATCATTCTTAATATAAAAAATAAGATTATTATATATATGTAATTATATATTAGATATTTAAGTATAAGTATATATATTATCAAGCTTTTTTGTTACTTACTTATTGTTTATAGTAAGTTAAAGATTAGAACAAATGATGTTTTTATATTTTAGATATTTAAAGACACTAATCTTAATATTAAATTCTTTTTTCTTTAATGCATAGTTTTTTTTTGATAAACTTTCTCTTTGATATAATCTCATATAACAAATCTTTTCTTTGGCATAGTCTTTTATATAATGAGCCTTCTTTTTGGCATAATTTCTTATATAACAAACTTTTTTTTTGGTGTAATTGTTATTTTTATTTGCACTTATATATATACTTTGTTTTTATATTTTTATCTTGCATTTTTAATTTTTTTTTTATATTATAGTTTTTTTTTAATATTAGTTTGAAATGCTATAGTAACTGTTGTAACTAATTATAAAATCAGATTATTGTAAAATTTGGCGTCTTGATTTGAAAATATAGGTTCTACTAATATTTATCTATACTTTTTTATTTAAAACTCTAACTTTAAATCCTAATTCAACTATAAAAAAAAAGCCTACAAAAAAGGCTTATAAAAAATTAAAAATCATATATGAAATAGATTTAAATTTTACAATAATTTAATTTTATAATCAGCTATAACAATAACTATAAAAAGCTTATAAATATTAAATAAACTTTATATGATATTTTAAAACTAAAATTTTTATTTTTTTTTGTAAATAGAACTTTTTTGGTTTTTTTTTTTCTTACAAGTTATTTACTATTTTGACTTTATCTTGTTTCAATAGCAAAAAGACTTTTTGCTAATATAAAAAATATTTTACTAGTAGTTAATAAGTTAAATAAAACTTTATATAATAGAATTATAAAGAATTTTAAAAGTAAACTTGAGATTAAACTTAAAAAGAATATTGAAAATAAGCTTAATATTGGATCTAAAAAAAATACAAAAAATAAACCTTATATTGAACTTAAAGAGAATATTAATATCAATAATAAACTAGATAATGACAAGTTTACTTCTAATAATACTAATGCCAATAATGATTAACTTAAACATTTACTTTTAATTTGCATTAAACTTTTTTATAAAAAGGCTTTTAAAATATAAAAAAAATATCAAAAGATGTTAAAATATTATGTATATCAAAAAAATTTCACAATGATGAAGAAGCAGATAGATAATAGTTATAATTTATATCAACATATCTGGAATTATAAACAATCTAATAAATATATATCATATAAAACTGCATCATCCAAAAAGCAACAAAATAAAGGATCAAAAATAATTAGTTATCTTTTTTTTGTAAATTCATCTAAGAGTAAGAGATTTGATAATAAAGCTATAATTAAGTTAATATTAATATATTTTAAACACAACTATCAGCCAGTTTCTAAAAATGCTAACTTTGTTACTTGCTATTAAAAACTTATTACAGAAATAAAAAAGCTTATTGAAAGCTATAATCTTTGTAACTTTAATATTTTATCTTAGATGCAGCTACTTTATAAGTTATTTCCTGAATTTATAATTGTAAATTATGATATGAAAAACTATATATATAAGTTTTATCATACTTATAAAATAGAAAGTAGTAATGTTACAAAGCTTCTTCAGCATTTTGAAAAAAAGCATACCAAAAACCCTAATTGATATGTTCAATCATTAATTAATTCTAAAACAAATAGATTATAGAATGTATTTTATATAACTTTTAAACAACAAAAACTTTAATAACATTATATAAATATCATTTTAAATAATAACACAGCAATAACTAATACTTATAATCTACCATTAAGTATTTTCACTATTGTAAACAATAATTCAAATAACAAATTATTATACAGGTTATATTCTTTAATAAAATAAGTAAAAGTTATAGATAAATACTATAACAAACAATTAAAGCTACAGGAGTTCAATCTGGTATCTTTATAATTAATACAGATTTAGTTTTTAAGAATATTGTTTTTAAAATATACTATAAAGGTGTTGCAACTTAGTGAGTAGATAAGTTGTCATCTTCCCAAGTAGTAGATTGTAAGTTCAAAACCTACCAATAGTGAATTTAAATAATCACCTATATAATATATAGACAGTATTACAGAACAGCATTCTGTCAATTTGTTGGAATAAGATACCTGTAACTATAGTCATACTAGTATAACTTGCAAATCTGAGGCATCTGTGTAATCTTGGTTGCACAGTTAAATACAAACTGATACTAGACAATGCAAACCTAAAATAAGTTCTTAGGCTATGTAAATTTGTAAAACTGAAAAGCCAAAGCTTACTTAGAAATTTTAAGCAGAGAGGTAACACAAAGCTTCAACAGTACTACTATAAAGGCTAGACCTAGCAAATAGATACCAATGTAGAAAATTAGGCAGATAAAAATCTTGAGTAAGGATTATTACCAACCAGGCTATCAGATTTCAGTCTAAAGAAAAAGAATATTGAACTGGCTTTAATATATTAAAGACAAATTACAGTCCTTCTAGGCTATCTGAATTGGAAGTTTAAGGTTAAAGCAGAGGTATACTAAAAGTACTAGAGATATGCTATAAAGTTAGTGTTAGAGTCTAAATAAACTCTGTAAGAATAGTTCTTATTAATGTTCTAAAAGTAAGTAGATAGTTAACAACAGGAGGCCTTCTGTATCTTACTCAAATATTGTATTCTAAAATGTATAATAGTCTAGGAACTAATGCAAAAAGGATAGATATCATACTGCTTAGATAGTATACTAGTTAGATATATATAAGAGGTTAGTTGAGGTTACATCATGACAAAGCAGATAATCAAAGAGTTTAAATAAATAATTTTCTAATAAGTTATAGGTATGGCATCAAGTGTAGAACCTTAGAGTAGAATACTTAAATAGGCAATCAAAAGTTGCATGTGTGACTAGTTGTACTCTTATTTCTGTAAAAATAGTTGTAATAACTAACTTAATAAAAGTCAATAAAGTATCACATAAGATATAATCTTTAACAAAAAAAAGATATATTATAATAGAATTTATTTTTATATATATTATTATATATTTATTTTTAGCCCTATATTATATTTTATATTTTTTTTAGTATTTTTATATAGTTTATAAATTATTTTATTAGTTTTAAACATTATTATTATTTTTTTTTTTATAATTAAAGTTTCTATCTTAAGAATATAATGTTTTTATTCAAGTATATTAAAACACAGCATGTCACCAAAGGCTTACCTTACATTAAAGGTTACAACTAGTTACATATGCATTTTTGATGCCTAATTTAAGTAGTTTACTTATATATTACTATATAAGTTTTATACTAGTTGCCATATTTGCAAGCCAACTAGGGGTCTTGCCTATTTAAACCTTCTGCATATGCAATCCTTTTTGTATTATAAGAACATTTTAAGGCTATATCCATTCAAGTTCCTAATGCTAGTTGTTATCCTTAGAACTAATTTATTCTTAACAAGAAACTTACTAGAGCCTTTATGTCTTACATATATAAACCTAGTTTTATACAACATGCTATAGTTATCTAATATTTGCAATTACAAAGGTTATCTGTTTAACTGCTATGTTATACTATTTCTACTTTTGTAAAATTTACTAGAACTTAGTATTTATCTTCTTAGCATCTTCTCTATTATCTTCTACTAGCCACAACTCAAAATCAGCAGTTTTTTCTAGACTACAAATCTAGATAGCTTAGTATGATATACTTCTGTATCCTTTTCCTTCAGTGAATCTGGCAGCCTAGTTAGTTATATGCTTCTCTATACATATTTGGCATTCAGTTTAATTTTTGGTTTCTATAAAGATGTTTTGTAGGCTTCAACTAGTCCAATAGTACTGTTAAAAGTTCATGTTACTTCTTTACTCAGGAATTTTCAAGTAGGTTTCCATTACCTCAGTTCCTTAGTCTTCTGCACCTAGTGGTCTTATTATGAGTTTGTACTAAAGTCTTATGCAATACTGGTTATACATTCCTCTATGTATATATAATGTTACACTTCACATAGATGCTCTAAGCTCCCAATGTCAATAGAACCCAACTTGGTGTATCTGAGTTACAGCTGCATAAGGCCAACTAATCAATAAAAGACAGTTATCATAATACAAATATAATTTCCAAATTTTGTCATAAATGAAATTTGAATTTTAGATCTGCTACTTAGAGAATGACAATCCAACTACTATACTAAGATTACTATCTTCTAGTTTTGAATATTATTTAATAGATTAATATTTATTTATTAGTAGCTTTCTTATAGTATTTTATTTTAGCTAATAGTTGTTTGGATATTTAAAATAATATTTGTTTAATATTATAAAAATCCTGACCAAAGGACCCAGATCATGCACCAAATGTCTTAGGATACTCTAAAATAATATAACAATTAATTTTTTTTTTACCTTTGGCAGCTATAATAGTTAACCAGTTAGAAGTTTATTTATAAATATTTAGTACAGACAATATACAAATAGAACTATGTTTAACTCTATGTGTCATTATCACACAGTTACAATTAGCACCTATGAGTGACCTGCTACACCAAACTTGCTAAAGTCTAGATCAAGCTCATCTGTCTGTCACTCTACAATTAAACAGTACCAATCTGATACCATTCATTCATAAAGAGATAAAAAACCAAAAAAATTTTTTTTATTAAAAGAAAATATATTAAAAAAAAATGTATATAAGAAAAAAACATAAAAAAAACAAATATTAAGAAATGAAAAAAAAGGAGATTGCTGACAATGTTTAGACAAATAGTCACTAATTATAAAGGCTGTATCAGCCTACTAAAAATTATATGTTACTAAATACAGTAATCTCTACTTTAACTCTATCTAATCAACATATTTAATACTAAAGCTTATATTCTAAGAAAAACAATTTAATCAAAACTGAACTGGCAAAGAATTTTCTATATGCCAGATATCCTAACTTCTTGTCATTAGATCCATCTTCATATATAACTTATCATACTTTTCACCAGATTTTACATTTCAATACTTGTCACATTTTCGATCAATTATCTCATCTTTTGCTAAAAATTTTCAATCTTGTCTTATTGTTTTTTTTTTTTTTTTAAGATGACCTCTTTGATCTTTTGACTTTTATTAATCACTTATCGGTATTGTGGTTCAATGAACCACTACAGGAGAGCGTACAATTGGCTACATATGTAACTTTTCTATATTAC
>CAJVQA010011589.1:0-10621 GCA_910591915.1 Cetraspora pellucida
CCTAGATTTGAATATTTAGTATATAATTTGATGATATGCTATATTTGATCTATAGAATAGACCAAATGTTAATTTTGTGAATTATTTGGCCAATAGGAAAGCATATGTTAGAATGAATATGTAGTTGATCTGAAAGTCCATAGAGGCATGAGTAAATATAGTTTCTACAAAAGCATGTATGCCTAGTTGCTGAGTTAGATAATATTGAAGGTTTGTTGATTAGTTGAGATTGAGGTCTATTTTGTTGTTTTTTCTAGTTAGAGAAATGAATGCAATATGTTTTCCAAATATTGAGAAGAATATCGATAATAACTTAAGAGATAGTTTTGTATGATATGTTAGAGTTTTGAACTGTTAATATGAGTAACTTTGGAATAAGTTCTTTGAAAATAAGATTAGAATAAAATATATTAGGTAAGATGTATAAGGAATTAAGAGCTAGGTAATAAAGAATTTTATGAATTAGATCATTTTTTTGATAAGTATCAAGATCAGGTAATTTGCTAAAGATAATTTGATTGGTAGATATTTGAATAATTTGGTTTAAGCAAAAGTGCATTAGCACAAATATACTAGTGAGAATGAGAGTTAGCTAGGTTACAATGAAAGCAATTACTATCTGAATATTGGTTTAGATAAATAGTATAAAATAGTTAATATATTGGTAACTTATTAAGAAGGATTTTGTTTTTAAAGAATTTTAGTTAATTAAATTTAAAATTAGTAATATTGTGTGAGGGTTTTTAATTATGATTAAAATAAAGCCAAGTGGATCTTCAATCAATATCCTGATTGAAGTATGACCACTCATTATTATGTTTTTGTAATGCTCATATAGCTAATATGTAGGTTTTACATATTTGCTTAATAAAATATCTTGTAGGAAGTTCTATATAATGTTGCTTCTATTAAAGAATATAATAAAGATTATAAAAATTTGTATAATTAAATAAGAAAAGTAATGATAATAGATGTTGTTTGGCAAGAGAATCTGCTTGCTTATTAAGAATATTATCTGAATGAGTTTGCACTTTGTGAAAGATAATTTGTAGTTTGTGTAATTTAATAATATAAGAAAGAGTATGCCAAATAGGCCATGAGTTGAATTTGAATAACTTATTAGAGTGATTTAAATAAAGTTGAAGGTTGTTAAATTTGAAAATTACTGATTAAGAATCAGTGAAAATATTAACTACTGAATTGCATGAAGCTGTTGAGATTGCAGTAATAATTGAGAAATGCTTAGCTTTATATGATAAGAATTAGAATTGTATTTTAGCAAAAAAGAAGTTAATAGTTTGATTATTATTATCAACTTGGATCCAACCAATACTCATTGTGCATTGATTAGTACCAATGGTGATTACTGAGCCATTAGTATAAAAGAATAGTTGTTAGTAAAAATGGTTAAGTTAAAAGATAGATATAAGTTTGTTGGTAGTTTACTTGAAATAAAGATTTCAAAAGCAATTAAATTATAAATAAAAATTATAGATAGAAAAGAAATATAGGTTGGATGCTTAACAGCTATAAAGCAGATAAGGTCCAAGTAATTTGCATTAAGGTTGAGTTGGTGTTTGGAATTAGTTTTGCCAAGAAATTGTGTTGAAATAATTGCAAAAACTTTAATAATACAAGTTTGGTTAATTCTGTAAGAATTAAGATAGCATCCTGTACATTATTTGTATTTAGCAGGAGGTAAAGAATAGAATTTTGAGTAATTTAAATCTATATTGGAAGTTCAGTAAGTGATAGAATAATGGTTAGATAAGGGAAAGTATTTTCATATTTTTCTAATAATAATTTCTTCGTTGTAATATAAAAGTAACCAAAGTTTAGATTTTGTAAGTTTTTTAGATATATTAATAGTATAACAAGCATAAGGGTTATTACCAGATGATTGATAGTATAATAGTATATTTTAGTAGTAAAAGTGTACTAAAATTGTATCTTCTAAGTAGAAAAACCAAAGAGGTTTTCTTTCCTTAGACAAAAATAAAAGTTAGGTAAAAGATGTTTCCAATCTAATAAGATACTATTGTTAGCTGTGCAAAGTTGTTCAAGATATATAATATTAGATTGTCTAAGTTGTTTTTTAAAAATTGGATATTTAGAATGCTAAGATAAGATTGATTCTAGTAACTAGCCTTCATTACAAATTGTATAAAGCCATATAATATTAGAATTGGCTAAGATTTCTAAGCCAAGATAAATAAAAAGTTGAATAATTTTAAAATTTAATAAGTGTCTGTTAAGATTATCAATAATTGGTTTAGAATGATATAAAATATTAATGAGAGACTATAAGTTATTTTGTAGTTGTTAAAGTCTAATTCAAGTTGTAATGCCAAGAAAATCAGAGTTGTTAATTCGTTAGAGATAATTAGAGATATGATGCTAGAGTTAAATGTTCTATATATTATAAATATTATATAAATATAGGTTAAGAATTGTGTTGTTTGGTATAGATGAGACTTGTGTTTTGCTACAGTAAGATATTTAGATAAAATTTGGTTATATATAGTATAAGGAAGAATAGTATTGTATAATCGATATTCCAAAGTTGGAATGATTATTGTATTAATAATGTAAGCAATTTGTTTGTTAGTAATTTTCTTTGTACTGGTGATATTAATAAGATTATAAGCCTCTTCTTTTATTAGTTTGATAGCTTAGAACTGTTTGTTATTAAGTGTAAACCAACATCTGAGAAACTTGAAAGGTTGTTTTTTAGAAATAAAATAAATTAAAGATCTAGAAAACTACATGAAAATGGTAAAGAAGTTTGTGACTAGAATAGACTTTGTTAGATTAATTTGGATATTGGCTATTTGATAGAAGGATGTAGCAGTTTTAGTTATTAGATTAAGCTTTTCTTTGAATTTTGCAATCCAGAGAATGTTATCTATATAAGCTAAAACTAATACAGATGTTTTAAAGTTTGGGTTTGAAATGAGTATAAGTTGGTTTTCCAAGATGCAGATAAAGAGTAGCTTGAAAATTGTGAAAGAATTTTATAAATTAGAAGATCATAATAGATTTTCTAGAATAATAAAGTTATAGTTTTTTCTTGATCTATACTATTTTTAACTAAATAAAATTGATAAGATCAAGATTAGATATAACCTAATTTTGGCAGTCAGTAAGAAGATTGGTAAGTATATTAATGAAAATTTGAGGCATTGATATCTGTTTAAGAAACTTTATAAAAAGTTCTAAATTGACAGAATAATATATTTTGCTCATGTCCTAAGACAGAAGCCATAATTGTTTGTTGTTATAACTAGCATCTTTAATAATATTGTTAAGTATATGTATAGGAATAGATGTACTGTTGTCAGATAAAGCAATATAGTTGTAAGGAGATAGAATAGAATGTTGTATAAGTATTAAATTAAGACAATTAGTAAGAAGTTTTGTATATAGTTTCTTAATATGTTTAATAAAACTGATGAGTCTTGTATTAGAGAGATTTTTATCAAAAATAGGTTTTTTAGATATTGAAAAGATGCAACCTTCTTTTTATTGCTTAGATATATGAGAAGTTTGGATGCATCAATTAAAAAGTACAACTATTGCTTAAAGAAAGGTGAAACCAGCCTGTTTAAGCATTTTATAGCTAATTTCAGATAGTTCACATGCTTTGTTATTGGGAAGTTGATTAAGAGTTCTAGTAATTTCATCAAGTGAAAATTTAGTCAAGGCTGAATTATAGTAGTCTGGACTAGTGTAGTTTTTTGTTTATATTTCTCTGACTAGTTGGTATTAAATTTATGATTATTAATAGATCTGTAGGCAGTCCAGTTGTCAAAATGGTGTTGAATATATTCTTTAATTAGTTTGGGTTCTGTAATAGTATGATTTGATGATTTTATATTATTAAATTTTACTGGATTCTTGTAATGGTTGAGTATGCTATTGATCAAAGTTTGGGATTAGTTCGAAGTTTGAAGCATCTAAGATTGATATGCTGATTTATTTGTTCTCAGATTTGTTTAATGTTTTTTATATTTCAGACATAGTAAAAAGCTTGCTATTTAGTATTAATAATAGTAATTCAGCTTGGTATAAGCTCATAAGAGTTAGGTATAAGAAGTATATTAAGATAGTATGTTGAGTTAAAATAGTGTATAGTAGGATTAAGATGTATAGGTATAGGTAATGAGTTAGTTAAAAAGGCTTTAACTTGTTTAATAATGTTATTGAGTTTTTTAAGATTTAGATGAAGTAAGGTAGCTTTAGCTGAAAATAAGTATTAAAAGTTGCAAATTGTTGTTTTTTTATTAAAAATGTATTTAGTAGCAGTATTAATAATACTAGTTTGGATTTTATGTTAGGTAGTTTCAAGAGATTCAAAGGTTTGAGTAGAAAGAGATGTTTTGTTTAAAGTAAAGTTAAGAGAAACTTAGTTGGCAAAGATTTTTCATTGCTCTTTATTCATTGCTTTGTAGTTTAAAGTTCTGTATTTAGTTCTAGTTGAATATTTGTTTTTGTATGTAAAGGCATAAGGAAATGTCCAAAAAGATATAAGAATTTTGTGATCACTTTGGATGCAGCTTTCTGCATTATTCAAGTAAAAAGAATTGAGATATTTGAGTAAAAGAAAGTAGGCCCAAATATAGTCAATAGTATTGTAATGTCTACTGCTATGCTAGATATAAGAAAAGGTATTTGTATGATCTGCTAGATTATAAATATTATTATATTGTAGAAATTACAGTAGTTTGTATTTAATAGATGAGAAGGTAAAGTTGTTAGGTAATATATTAAAGTCATCTAGTATTATAAGTAAGATGTTTTGATTAGTAGCTTCTTGGATCTATTGAATAATGGTATTTTGAATTTGAAGTTTTAATTGTAAGTTTTCATATGATAGATATATAGAGATAATTTAGAATTTGTGATTATGTTTAAAGAAGAGGTCTATAGCTATAGCATAGCCAAGAAGAATAAAATATTGTATATATAAGGTGTAAGGTGTTTTTGAATCATATATGCAGTTCCTGCTTTGGAACTATTAGTACATGACCAGTAATAAGAGTAGTGTTTTGAGTTATAAAATTTGGTAATAGTATTATCTTCTGCTATTTTAGTTTCTGTAATACTAATAATGTTTAAGGAATATGTGATACAGTAATTTTCTCAGACTTGCTGTTTGAGATTTTTATTGTATCCTCAAACATTGTAGGTGCAGATTGTAAGATTTAGAGATGAGGTATTAGGGTTTCTGGGTTGTGTTAAATTACTAGAGATAGAAGCTAAAAGTGCTAGTATAAAGAAGACTGGTGTTAATGTGTTTGATTTTAGCTGAATGTTTGGATAATACAAAATAGCTTAAATTGGTAAGATAAAGTAATTAAATAATAGTTTAGCTTCTGATAAAAGATAAACATGAGCTTCATTATGATTATTTTTAATAGAAATAGTTAATATATAACTACAAGCATTATTAGATAAATAGCCAAAACTGTAGATGTGTTGTAAAAAAGAAATAATAATTTGTAGATAAGAAAGCAGTAGTAGATGATTATGGAATAGAAATTTGTTGTAGCAGATATTAAATTAGATGTTGTCATAGTAGTGTTTAGTTATAGTAGTTTTATTGTGACTTTTTAAAATAGCCCCTACTCGTTGAAAGTAAGAGTAGTCTATATCATTTTCCTTTATGATTAAATTCATATTTGGTATATTGTTGTTTATTAGAAAAAATTTAAAAGGAATGAGTATAGATGGGTAATAAATATAGCCTAATAGTTGTGGAAAAAAATATTCAAGTAAAGGTTAAGATTTGTATAGTAAATGTATGTAGCATTCTTTTTTTTTTTTTTTTTTTTTATTTTTTTATAAGCAGTTATGCTAATGCTTTATTAAGATTTTTGAAACTACTACTGTAATTATATAAATTTATCTAACAACTAAGCCTAGCATTACCTGGCTACCCTAATGGCACCTAAGTGCAATCTGCCACATTACTTCTAGCAGAAGTAAGCTGCTTGTCTAACTACTTAAAGTCTGTAATAAAAGGGTCTTCCTCCTTTCATGACAAGCTTGTTAATTGTCTTCCTAATTTCTTTTTTTATTTGCTCTTCTTTTTTTTTGTTTTCTTTTACTTTTCTTTTATTGCTTGCTGATTAGCCTTTCTTTTCTTCTTTATATTTAACTTTTCTTTTTTCTTTATTCTTCTTTTTTCTCTTTATTTGTTATTCTTCTTTCTTTTTTCCATGTATTGATCTTTTTGTAACAAATTCTTCAGACTTGTTCATAAAATGTATTTCATGTTGTTTCTGCTAATATGTTTGCAAAATGTTGTCTTGTTTTCATACTTAAGATTTAAGATAACCTGTCTGTATTGTCTTTGGGATTAGGCCTTTGATCAGTGCTTTTCTTATTTCTATTTTCTCTCACTCTGTTTGTTCAAAAAGTGCCATATATAATACTTGAAATGGGACTTATAACTTTTCTTCTTCTTTTAAACTATTCTATGCCATCATAATAAATACTTTCTATATCCTTTTCTATAGATTTGTTTGTCCCTTATATAATGCCAAATGTTCTTGTGCTTCTTTAACTTTGCTTTAGCAAACTTGGCATTTTGCTGTTATATATATATCTGGCCTTCTTCTATTAAATTCTTCTAATGTCAGGAGCTTGTTCAATATATATTTTATGAAAGCACTTCTTCTTGTACTGCTTCTTCTTGTTAGGCAGTATACTTCTTTAGATAAATTTAGCCTTCTCCAAAAGTATATCCAATTATATATCATTACTTCTGCTTCTGGTTCAATATTCTTGATCATTATTGTTTCTTTTTACTTTACTCTCAGTCTGGTGTTTGTTACTATTTTATATAGAAGTCTTGCAGGTATGTCTATTTACTTGTTTTTCTACTCTAGGCAGTACTCTATCTCTTCATAGTTAACTTCTTCTAGAAAAATTATTTTTCTGCTTAGTGTTCTCTTTTTCGCAAGGCTATCAGCTTTATCATTCTATCTATTTTTGCTATAACTTTTTACTTTAACCTACTCTATCTATAAGTTCTTTGTTTTTACTATATCTATTATCTTCAATACCCATAGTGTATTTTTCTTTTTAAGAACTTCATTTCTATCTATACTTGCTAATTCTTTACTAATGTTTCTAATTGCTGCATTGCTATTTGTAAATATTACTAATTTTTTTTCTTTTGGCATTGTTAAGATTGCTGCCTATATTGCTAGCACCTCAGCTATAGTAAATATAGGCCATTCTTTTACTCCTAATACTACCTCTTCTTCTGACCAATTTTGTGCTTTAGCTATTTGTACTCAACCTATATTTATATTTTTGTCTGTTGCTTCTTCTTTGTTTTTTATTTGCTACACCATCTGTATATATTGTATATTTGTTTTTGTTTCTTAATATATTACTTCTTAAGATCTCTACTAGCTCTTGACTAACATTCTCTCTTATTTTTTGTTTTCTAATTAGTTCTATTTCTAGGTCTTCTAACATTTTTAGTTCTATTAGTTTCTGTTTATTTTTTCTCAGTTTTTCTGTTCTCATATATCCTATTAATTGATTGATAGCTGCCTTGATTATATTATTATTCTTCCCTATTAGCATATCTGAAACTGTGTTTATATTGTTGTTGATTCTTATTCAATATTGATAGCTATTTTCTTCTGTTTCTTCATTTTTTAAACACCTCTTGCATTTGTCAATTTTTGTTATTAAATTACTTTCTATATTATGTATTTGCTAATGTTCTATTAGTAACTTCTTTTTCTTTTTGACTATTGTTCCCATTTGCCTATTCTCTGTTGCATCGTGTATTATTCATTCTTTTTTCCTTCTATCCTTTAACAGAGTTCTTTACTTGATCTTTATTGCCTGCATATTACATTATCTGTTTTAAATTGTTTCTTAACTTCTCTGCTTTCGATTTTGTTAAGCACTTTTGTCTCTATCATTTTGAACCATTCTGCCTTTTTGCCTTTGCTTGACTGATTCTAGTAGGCCTTAAGTTGCTGCCATGTTATTAGTCTTTCTCCTTTTGTATCGAGTAGTTGGTTTAGGTATATAAGTCCTGCTTCACTTATTTTGGGTCCACTTTTTTTCTATAGTTATTGTTCTACTTGTTTAATTACTCTAAAACTATAATCATTTGTTGTCCATAGTTCACTCTTTGTGTTTATATTTATTTCTAACTCTCTTGCTTTAACTATCATCAAGCAGACTAGATTGTTCTTCCAATATGACTTATCTTCTAACAGTTTTTTTACTTCCTATTTGTCTTTTATCAAACTTGCTCTTTGACAATCCTGTATTATTCTAGTTTTGTTAGCTGCCCTAGTTCATCCTTTTTGTTTAGTCTTGCTATTAGGCCTTCTATTTGTTTCATTATTAGTTCTTGTTGCAGAGTTCTGCAACTACCAAGATCTTTATGTTTTATTATACAGTTTTTTAATGTTTTTGGTAAGCTACTTTTTTGTTTTGCCAAGCATATCATTGGTTGGTGTATTTCATTTATCACTTTATCTGTTAACTTTGTTAATTGCAACATGTAGCTTAATTTTGGTATTATTACCATATTGTTTATATATACTATTTGGCTCATTGTCATTTTTTTATATTTAAGGTCTCTTATTGTCTAATTTATTATTCTTTTTGCTTTTTTCTTTACTAAGACTTCTCACATTCTGTTGTTTAGCCAAATTTTTAGTGAACACACTAGTTTGTTTCTTGGCTCTTCTGTTATCTTGCTTTCTCCAAAATTTATTTCTCTTTCTTCCTTCTTAGCTTTTTCATTCATTATTATCAGTTTTGATTTTAATCTATTTATCTCGATGTCATTTATTTTATAGAAATCTTCTACTACTTTTAGGATTTCTAGAAATTGTTTCTTGATTTTTGCAATTCATGTTGTATTATCTGTATATGCAATTGCTGTTTGGTGATGGCTTGTAATGTTGTTATAGTGTATTCTCTCTTTAAACTTTTGTTTTACTATATAGTCTAACCTTTTATCTTTCTGTATCTTTTCTAATAGTAGGTTATAGAAGAGGCACCATATTAGTAGTGATATTACTTCACCTTGATCTATTCTATCTCCTGCTATTATTTTTTCTGTTAGACTATGTGCTGTGATTATTTTAAGCTGTCTTTTATAAAAAAGGTTTAATATGTATTTAATCATTATTTTGGGTATTTTGACTCTTTGTAGGGCTAGCTTAAGACTTTTGAGTGAAACTGAGTCAAATGCCTTTTTCATATCTTGCAAGAGTATCTATATCTCTTTAGTTTTTTCTTTTGCTTTTTCTATTATTATGTTAAGGACATGTACTGGTTGTTCTGTCAAGTTTCTTAATAGGTCTGCATAGTTTGGTTCTTTAAGTATTTCTCTCTCTATAAATATTTTGCTAAGTCTTTTTGTTATTAACTTTGTTACAACCTTTCTAAATGTTTCAATTAGAGCTATTGGATAAATATTATTCAAACTGTATCTCTATTCTATGTTTTTTGGTATTGGATATACTTGTGCTATTTTCCATTTCATTGGTATCTCTCTTATTTCTAAGCACAAATTTGCATAAGCTCTAAAAACCTCTTGAGTTTTTCTTCCTGCTCATTTGATTAAGGTATAACTTATTTCTAATATTCTTAAAGCTGTTTCTGTCTTAAGTTTTTTAAATATTCCATCTTATTTCTCTTCTTTAATTTTCTTTTCGATTTCCTTATACTATTCTTCTTTAATATAGTCTTGTGGTTTATAGATTTCTTTCCAGCTTTCTAACATCTCTTCTAATTTTGTATTTCTTTTCCTAAACTACTTCTTGTAGTGTTCTACTGTTGCTTCTTTAATCAATTTTGCTTTTATTACTAGTCTAGTTTCTTTTTCTGTTTGTTTGATTATTCTGTCAAGTGTTACTTTCTTGTATGGCCTGTTTAAAAAGCTAGCTATCATTTTTTCTTAATTGGTTTTGATTATTTCATATCTTTTGTCTATATTATCTTCTATTTGTTTTCTTTGTTTTTGTTTCTATTTTTTTTTCTTTTTCTCTTGCAAGATTTTTTGCCAGCTTTTTATATTCTCTATCCAAGCATCAGACTATTGTTTTTGGATTTTTCATAGTCTTGCACTAATTTTCTTGCTAAGCATCTTGAGGTTTCTATTTATTTTACTTTTATCTGCTTCTGTCACTTTCTGTTCTCTTTTTGTTTTTGCATACTTGACTAGTCTTTGAAGCTTTATGATGATTTTTTCTTGCTATTGATCTTTTTGGCTATATCTTCTGTTTATTATTGTGTTGTAAACCTTTTTCTTCTTTGGTATATGTCTATTTGCTGCTATTATAATTGCCTTTTCTATTATATCTTATATTTTATTAATTTTTCGTATTTTCTCTTTCTTTTTTTTTAATTTTTATTTTTTTTATTTTTAAGAGTGAGGCCTGGCCTCAGTCTTTATTAAACAATTTGGTATTACATTAATGAAAATGAGTTACAAAATTATTACATGGACCTATAGCTTGGACTAATTTATTCTCAGCCCAAAACTCTACTAAAGTAGGCTGTCAGACCTCTTCTAGGTTTAGTGTTGCAATGTAAGATGTAGATATGTTAGTAGAAGAAAAAATGGTTG
>CAJVQA010011590.1:0-10621 GCA_910591915.1 Cetraspora pellucida
AGGACTTATCTAGTGTTTGCATTGCCTGATATGTCAGTTTGCATTTCTCTGTGTAACTCCAACATTGCACAGATGCCCTATGACCTGCTAGTCATGCTGGTGTGATCGCTATTACAGGTATCCTAACCTAACCATTAGTAACAGTTGCTATAATACAAATATTATATAAGTAATTATCCAAATTTTTGCCATCGATGAGATTTGAACACCCAACCTACCACTTGGGAGGTTGACAACCTGACCACTTCACTAGGTCACCACACCTCTGCTTAGAGTATTTATATAAAGTGTAATATTATATATATATAGAGAAATGTAAACTAATATTATATAAAGCATTAATGTAAATTTGTAATAAGACCATCAAGTATAAAAGATTAAAAAACTAAAAAAATGTAAACCCCTTGAAAATTCCAAATAAAAAATAGTATGAACTTTTAATAATACTACTAGATTATCAGAAGTCTTAAAAGAAATAACTAGAATAGATAAATAATTATATGTATAAAGAAACATATACTAACTAGATCATCAGAAATCATCAAATAAAAAAATCTTAAAATACCATACTAAGTCATCTGAATTGATAGTTTAAAAAATTTTGTAAATTCAAAATAAAAGAAAGATGTTAAAAAAGAAAAGTATTAGAGTTCTAATAAACTTTGCAAAGATATAACAGTTTAATAATTAGCTTTAATTGCAAGTAATAGTTTAGATTAAAGCAGTATCAGATTAGCTATAAGTATAGGATACAGAAGGCTTCAGTAGGCTTAGTACAAAGTTAAATATAACTTAATAATTATAATATATTTGCAATTAATCTGCAATTAGTAGAGTAGAAGTAAATATGAGAACTAGACTATTTAAATAAAGAACCTACATTAGCAAAATAAATATATAAAATATTGTAAAAGATTTTGTATACAAAAAATCTTTCAAAATAACTGATTAATGCAAAATTATTTTGAAATAAAATATTTTCACAATATTGCAAAAGAAATAAAATAATTTTAAAAAAATTTCAGTTATTTTACAAAAAATTTAAAAATTAATAAAACTAAAAAAATGAAAATATATTTTGAATATAATTTAAAATATTTTAAAAATATTAAAATAATTTTAAAATATTTTGAAATATTCAAAAAAATTTTAAAATAATTAAAATATTTTGAAATATTCAAAAAAATTTTAAAATAATTAAAATATTTTAAAATAATTTTGAATATTTCAAAAATTATGAAATAATTTTTATTAATAAATAGATTTTATTTTATTTAAAATATTGCTATTTACATATTTTAATATATTTAATGTAATATTTTTATTTGATTATTAGTAATTATTTTTAATCTGTATCAACTTTATTTAATTAATTTATATATAAATATAAATAAATATAAATAAATATAAAAAAAAGAAGAAATATCTATATAAAATTTACAAATTAGTAAAAAATTTTAAAGATATTCAAAAAATTTTGAATAATTTAAAAACTTAAAAAGATGCATTAGTAAATAAAACAAAAACCAAAAAAGTTTTATTTAAATGTTAAATTTCTGTATTTTAATTTATATAAAGTTAGTTAAAAAAAAAAATATTATTAGAAAATAATAAAAATAAAAAAAAAGTTTTACAATTCTCTTCAGTACCTTGATTTTCATTAGATGAATCTAAATTAAATATTAATAATATCAGCAAATAATTTTAAAAAGATACAAAAAATTGTAATAATATTTAAAAATAAGAAAAATATATGAAAATATTTAAAAATTTTAAAAATTATAGAAATATTCTTAAAATACTGCAATTATAACTATATATAAGTTGTAATTTAATAATTATATCTTCTTTTAGTCTTTTATTTGTCTAATAAAATTTGTTAATTGTAATTAATATTAAAAATAAAAAAAGTATTTTAAAATAATACAACCTATTTCAGATTTTTGCAAAATATTTTTTCATGTACTGCAGTTAGTTTGGATATTTTAAAAATATTTAGAAACATAAAATAGAAAAATATTTAATAAATTAGTAATTGATAAAAAATATTTTTTGAAATATTTGAAAAACTAAATAAAAATACCAAGTTTTAAATATTTAGTTATACATTTGTTATATTTTAAAAATTATAAAATAAGATTACAAATTATTAAAATATTCAAAATTATATGCAACTATGTACAAATATTTAAAATATTTTAAATTAATTTCAAAAATAAAATATAAAATTATATTTTTTCAAAGTTTTTTAAAGTTTCACTTTCTTTAAAACTTGATGTATTATTCTTAGTATTAGATGCTAAAATATTTTTATTATTTTCTAACTTTTTCTAATATATATAAAAAATTTTAGTTATATAAGTAAAAATTTTATAACAATATAATAAATATATACTAAATTTTTTACAAGTTTGTGTTTTATAATGTTTTTAGAAATTATTAAACTATCTTGCATTAGATCAAATATAATTTAGTAAACTGCTATAGCATATACAACTTTTTCTAGAGTTGTATCTTCAAAGAGCCAAATTTTGTTTAATATAAGTAACATATAAGTATCATTTGAGTCTTCAAAAAAATTCTTAAAAAGTCACTTATAATAAGATTAGGTTTTTTCAGATTATTTCTACTCAAAAACAATCTTAGGTTTTACTTTAATATTAATAGAAGTTAAGAGTTTTTCAAATATAGCAAATATAGTATTCTTAATCTTAGTAATTAAAGTTTTTTGCAATAATCTAAATTTCTCTAAAAGCTATAAAAATTTAGTAAAAATTGAATTTTAAAAATATTTAAAACTATTCAAAATATTGTGAAAAAATTCAAAATATTTCAAAATAAATCAAAATATTTAAAAAAATTTTACAATATTTTAAATAATTCTAAATATAATAATAATAAATAAAATTCTTGAGTATTGTTAAAAAAAAAGAATAACTTTAAATATTATTAAAAATATTTTGATTGAGATTTTTTAATAAATAAACCAAAAATAGTTGTTAAGATACTTTTAACCAAAAAATTATAAGTTAGCAAATATATTAACTTTTTCTGCTAATCATTAAAAATTACAAAAAATTAGAAAAAAGTAAAAAGTAGAAGAAATACCTAGTTTGAAAGAAGAATTTAGAGTAGCTAACAAAAACAAAAAGCCAATAGACACAAAAACATCTAACATAACAGAAACAAATACCTACTACAGAAAAATGAAAACAAACAACAAAAAACCAGTCCTTTAAGAATCTGGTTTTATTATAGCAACCAAACAAATAACAAATAAATAACTATATTTCAATATATACTCCTAACTCTAACTCAAACATATATATTATGAATAAACAAAATAGTAAAACAGGTCCTGAACAAACAACAAATACTCAACAAAAGAAACATCACTACAACCCTCTTAAGACTTTTACACAATATCAAAATACTTGAAAAAGTAGACAATCTGGTATACCTCTGTCAAACAACAATACAACATCATATATCAACTTTAATACAACAAGAATTACTATAAATAGTAATAATAACACAAACATAACAGTAACAAGCAATCATAATACAACAAACATTTTAGAAAAGAAATCACAATATGATACAATGCAAACATCTGATATAGATATGCAATAAGAAACTTACAATAAGAGCATAAAAAATACAAATAATAAACTAGATGCAAGCAATAATAACAATTAATCTAAACTAATAGTTAATACAAATACAACAACAATATAAATAGCTAACAATTAACAATAACTTACCTATAGCCAAGCATTAAAACAATATACAAATATAATGAAATAACAACTAATGAACAAGATGCTTATGAAGTTATACAAAGCTGGTCAAAATAGGTAATACAAAAACTTGACAACAATATTAAAAACCATTTTAATTACAACTCCTAGCCAATTGACAAAACTATTATAGTACTAAATAATAGTAAAAAAAATTAAAAATTTTATTTTATATAAACTAATTATACAATCTACAAATTACCAGATACTTATAGCAATTTTTTTAAAATTCAAATATTATAATCCAGCATTCTTTTTATCTTTTACTAATAACAAACAAATTAAACCATTGCATTAAGTAAAATTTAATAACCTTCTTCAAAATGCAATTAACAAATATAAAACACAACACAAAGTTATCTTAACAAACAAACAAACTAGAGATCAAATTTAGCTTAAACTTCGATAAAAATTAATTATTAAATATTTTACTAATCTAAACTTTAGAAACCTAAAATTTAACCAGCAATACAAGTTATAAAATACTGTAAAAACTTTATTAGAGCAACACTTATACAAGACAATCAACATATACAAAACACAGTATATCAAGCATATGAAAAAAAAAAGCTAACTTAACAATATACTATTATAAAATATACAGACTTAGAACAATAGAAAATATACAAACCCAATGATATATATTAGTAATGAGTTACTTATTTAACTATTTTTTATTCAGTATATTATTAACCTGTAGTATTTTCTTTAATTATAGCAATAACAGAAGCTGTTCAACTATAGTAGGATAACTATAACTTAACAAATTCTATACAAAGTTTATACAAGACTTAACAAAATACAGAGTGATTTGGGATTTTAAAACAGAGGCAACAATAGATAGTATATGAAGATACTAAATATTGCATTTAGTTTATTCACTATTAAAATGTATAAAGACATTTAACTTTCTTGAAGAATTAGAAAGCAGTACTTTTATAGATATTTACATATATAAATTATTATAATAAAGCTAAGTTATCTTAATAGAATATGCTAAATATAGTAATACATAATAAAAAATATTAAAGATATAAAAGATATATGCTATATGTTATATATAAAAAATATTGTATATATGAAAAAAAGCTAAGAAATAATATATATATAATATATTTAAAATCTGTGATATCTGTAATATCTGTAATATCTATGCTTTTTGTGCTTTTAGGGGCTTAGCTAATTTAACTATTTATATTTAAGTCACATGTATTAAATTTAGTATTTTATCAAATTCATCATAATTTTATGATTCCATAATCAGAATCATACAATTTTATGCTCATTAGAACTGTCTTAATAAGCTAAATTCAATGATGGTTGTTTTATCCAAATTGGTTTAGTACATCAAAAGTTATAATCAAAAATATAAAAACTCTTAATGTTAACAATATTAATATTTAAAATAAGATTACAACAGCTACAGAATACAACTGCAACAAACAAATCAATTCTATTATTATATTCAAAAATCTTTCTAATAGCAGAAGCATATACAACAATAGCAAAAATAATTAACACTTATTATATAAACAATATTGCATTTAATAATCAAGCCAATCCATGATTAAAACTACTAACTACAATAGGCACTTCAATCAACATCATTCTAAACAACATGTCAATAGTATGCAAGATTAAAAATACACTAAATAAGATAAACTTATATTATATTAAACAACTAGTACAAAAAGATTAAACTTTAACTTGAACATAGTATGCTTTGGCATATATAATACAAAAAATACCCAGAGGCAGACAATCAAATTGGTTTGATAAATTAATATCAACAACAAAAGACTGGCTTCAACACAACAGCACAATGCTTGTTCAACCAAACTTATTTATTAGACAAAACACTACATCTAAAAAAAAGAAGTAAATAATATACAAATACAATATGATTAGAAAAATAACAAGTATAAACAAAAAATATATAAACATTCAATATTGAGTTTAAAATAACTTAGACCAACTGCAATAATACCTAGACTGCAATTACTTTGACAAAAAACCAAAAAACAATAAATACAAAATAAAAATACAACAATCTGCAAGGATACTTAGGATACAAGTCAACTGTAAAAAGCAACTAAGAAGCTTAAAAACAGATATAATATATACAAATAACAAAAATAGAGAAAACAAATACAAAATATCAAAAACAATTTAACTAAATACTAATATTCTCAGAGCAAACTACATAATATTAATAAAGCAATATTGATCTAAAAGCAAAACAAAGAATATAGAATTTGCATAAATAAATAAATAGCCTACAACTAAAAAACTTCAAAATGGTACTAAATATACAAACAGAAAATATTAATAGTATACTAACAATAACTGCATATTGGTAGATGACAAATAATGAAATTCAGCTATATTACACAACTAACAACTGAGCATTAAATCAAAAAACATTATGCAATGCAATATTATGCATGATTCTAGCACTATTACAAGATACTAATATAAACATACAATACAACTACAGATTTGCAATATATATAATATAATTAGTAAAAGATACTCTAAGCTATAATGTAACACAATTACTTAAAACAAATAATAGCAACAGATAGTTAACACTAAAAGCACTGGCTGCAAAAAATATATATCATAGTTAATACAATATAACCAATATACAGATAAATTTACAACAAGCAAGACCTGTATTAAACTGATATTACATATACAAATATAAGAAATAATATATTTACAATAAGCTAGAAAGAAAAAACAATTGAGTATACTCCAAGATATTTCATATAACATGTTCAAAATGCTCAACAAACAGCAACATGACACTTACAAAATCAAAATACCAAATAGAATCAAATACAGAAAAACATAAATTGGAACAACTTCTATAATTATATAAACTATAATAAAAGATCAATAGCATAAAGCACAAATCTTAAACATTTACAGATTAAATCATTTAAACTAAAACTTATTCTAGATAAACTTCCTATATAAGTAAACTTATACAAATAATATTCTAAAGAACACATAACACAAAACTGTTACAAATACAACAATAAATATGAAACAAACATTTACTGGCTTACTTGTTACAAAAACAAAATAAAATTGCAAACATTAGTTAAAAATATAGTAACAAAAGTACTGCAAAAATACAAGTCATTTACTAAATCCAATCTACAACTGTTAACAAACATACTTAAACCAACAACACATAATATAACAGATCTAAATTTAACAATACTAGCAATAACTGATCAAAACACAATAAATCAAGTTAATAAACTAGTAACAGATTACAAAGGAAAACACAATTTTATGTTTTATATATTGTACAAAATTATAAACAACATATACAAAGAACTATAGATATTATGATGCAAAAAAGTAATAAAAATTACTCAAAGCAGAAAAAACAAAAAGAATAAAGAAAACAAATCAAAAAGAAAAGAAAACAATAAACAAATACAAAAACAAATAAACAATATAACAGTAACAAATTAAGAAACAGTAGCTAATTGAGCAATAAACAAAATCAATAAATAGGTTTTATTATTTCAAAAGCATAATACTCCTTTAGTCATCATTGACAATATCATAGACTAAGTGAGATTTTTGACTCTGCTTAGCAAAGTATAGGTTATAAATAAAGCAGTCAAAGTTTTAGTTTTATTAGAAGTAATATATTACTACATGTAATTATTGATATACTATATATATTAAAATTCAATAAAAAAACTAAGGCAAAATCTTCACTTTTAAAAAAAAAAAAATAAAAAATAATAAAAAACAAAAATTATAATAAAGTTTAAAGTTATTTTTTTCTTGGCAATACATGTTTAATAAAAATTTAAAAATATTTTTTACTAGTTTGTAAAAATTCTTCTTATAGTAAGTATTCCACTGGTTCTTTGACTTTTTTTTTTTTTTTTTTTTACCTTTGGTAACCACAAGGATCAATTAGTCAGAAGTTTATTTATAAATATTTAGTACAAACAATATACAAATAGAACTATATTTAACTCCATGTGTCATTATTGTGCAGTTATCACAATTGGCATCTATGAGCAACCTGTTGCACCAGACCTGCTAAAGTCTGAATCAAGCTCATTTGTCTGCCATCCTATAATTGAACAGCATCAATCTAATATTTTTTATTCATAAGAAAGTAAAAAACCAAAAAAATTTTCTTGTTAAAAAGAAATATACTAAAAAAAATATGTATAGAGAAAAAACATAAAAAAAAAACAAATATCAAAAAATAAAAAAAAAAAGAGGATTGCTAATGAAGGCTAAACAAACAGGTACTAATTATAAAGACTATATCAGCCTACTAAAAATTATATATTACTAAATACAGTAATCTCTACTTTAACTTTATCTAATTAACATATTTAATACTAAAGCTTATATTCTAAGAGAAACAATTTAACCAAAACTGAACTGGCAGAGAATTTTTCATGTGCTGGATGCTCCAACTTTTTGTTACTGGATTCATCTTCATATACAACTCATTATACTTTTCATCAGATTTTACATTTTGACACTTGTCACATTTTTGACCAATCATTTCATTTTTTGTTAAAAATCTTTAATCTCATCTCATTGTTGTGTTTTTTCAAAATATATATACTTATGCTTTATCTGCAACATGGGCTTTTCTAAATAGAACTAATAAACAATCTTGATTTGAAAGAATTAACAATGCTGATTTTAATAAGAATAAGCTAAATTGCCTACTTATTAATAAAAATTTCTTTAAAAAAAGTGAAAAAGAAATTTTTTAAAACACCAACTGTAATGAATACAGAAGTTTATATTATACAGAATAGCATATCTAACCAAGTTTCTATCTTTGCTGCTACTCAGATATAACTTGACAAAAACTTTCTTGGTTGTAGTCAAAGTTACTGTTTTAATAACTTTATAACTTTTACCAAAGAGCCAAACCCACAAGAAGCTGTTTTTTTTAACTCTTTTTCATATAGCTATATGCAATCTGAAACTCTTGAACCCAAATGCTATATAGTAAAGTTTTGTTATATATAAACATACTAACTATATAATTTTTATAGATCAATATATATAGAAAAATTGGAGCAAAGAATTATTGTTTTTAACTTTTTTGAAATAAATTCAGAATGATTTACTCTTAAGTAATTCTTTATAGCTGACTTAAAGTCTTTTTCTTTAAAGTATATTACTTTTTTTATCAACTCTTTAAAAGTCTTCTTTATCATTTGCTATTATAAAAAATTTATTAGAATAAATTATAAATTAAAATTAAAATAAATATTAATTAATTACTTTATGAAAAATTTTTTTATTCATTGTATTAAATTTATTATTCAATCTTTCTTTTAATTCTCTAATACATTTATTTACTTGTTAATTTAAGAAAAAAATTGCTTAGGACCACTAGATATAGAAGGCTAAGAAACTGAAGAGATGGAAACTCACTTGGAAATCCTAAGTAAAGAGGTAGCACAAACTTTTGATAGTGCCATTGAACTGATAGAAGCTTATAAAATACCTTTATAGAAACTGTCAGATAAACCAGATAACAAAGATGTGTAGAGAAGCACATGACTAACTAGGTTGCCAGAATCACTAAAGGAAAAGAATACATAAGTATACTATACTGGGCCATCTGGATTGAAAGTCTGGGAAGTTAGTTAGTTTCAAGTTGTGGTTAGTAGAGGATAATGAAGAAGAAGTCAGAAAGATAGATACCAGGGTTTGGGTGAACTTTACAAAAGTAATAGCAGTTTAAGGGGTAACTCTGACTGCAAGTGTTAGTCTTGGTCATAGCATCAAATCAGATTAGCAGTAAAAGAGAATACAGCTTACTCTAGTAGGTTTACCTCAAAGGTAAAAATAGTCTAAGAATTATAGTCCTATAGTCAAATACGAATAGATTCAGATCTGTAACCTGGTAAAATTAATACTAGGGTTAGATTAGAGAGTTTAAATGGAACATCTAAGCAAAGATGTTAGATATGGCAACTGGTAGAGAACCTTCAGATAAACTCCTTAAATAGGTAATATAAAAAAGTTACACATGTAGTTAGTTGTACACTCATTTAATAGTTCATTATAGATATGTTTATATAAAACATGTACCTGCTATAAGTATTAATAAAAAGCTTAGACCAAAGAGGTAATCTTAATACCGAAAAAAAAAAATGCTTAATATGATACAAAATTTCTTCTTGATTTTCAAGAATTTTTACAAGACTTCTAACTGTTATAAAAAATAGTTAAAAATTCTTGAATTAATTAAAGTTTTAAAAAGAAAATAATTATTTTAAAGATATTCATAAAATTATATAAATTTTCAAATAATTTAGAAAACTAAATATCAAAATAATCTAATATTTCTTAAATAGTATAACCTATATTTAAAATGTTTTAAAATATTTTAAAATATTACATATATTTAAAAATGATAAC
Source organism: Cetraspora pellucida (assembly GCA_910591915.1). Taxonomy (NCBI): domain Eukaryota; kingdom Fungi; phylum Glomeromycota; class Glomeromycetes; order Diversisporales; family Gigasporaceae; genus Cetraspora; species Cetraspora pellucida. The sequence continues at coordinate 10,242 of CAJVQA010011590.1, forward strand.
AAACTTGCAAATGAAATTCTATTTTAATAATTTAACAACTATCATATTGCACTATCTTAATGATCTTAATAATTTGTAAATTATTGCAAAATTATTAAAAAAATTTAAAAATTTTAAATACTTTCAGTTAATAATACAGCTTCTAAAAAGTATAAGAGGTTATTATTTTCTAACTTCAATTCTAATAATTAATCTATAAACTTTTTGATTTTTTGATACTATTTTTTGAGTCTTTTTTTTAGTCTTTTTGGATTTATCTTTCTTAGAACTTTTCTTTAAACCTGCAAGCATATCTGAATATAGTTTTTAATATTTGTATATAAATTTAGTTATTATAAATAAAAAATAGTTCTATTTCTATTATATATTAAAAATTACTT
>CAJVQA010011591.1:0-10619 GCA_910591915.1 Cetraspora pellucida
GATGGCCCTACTGTAAAGGCTAGCCTGAGAAAATGGATACCAAGGTCATAGTACTCAGTCGTAGTAGCCGGACGGGCAAGAACCTCCGGATTGGGGTCCCAGAGGTACCACCAACTAGGCCACCAGAACGAACTGAAGAAAAAGGATATTGGGCCAACTCGATATACCGATGGACTGGTTGTAGTCCTACACAAGCTATCTAAATTGGAAGTTTGGTAAAAAGACTGGACAAAAGACAGGGGTATACTAAAGTACGGGGGTTATGCTGTGAAGTAGATGCTAGGGTCTAAGTAAACTCTACAAGAGCATAGTGGTTTAATGGTTAGCCCTGCCCACAAGTGTTGGTTCTGCCATAGCGATACCTAGATCAGCTGTAAAAATGGGTACAGAAGGCTTTGGGGGGTTTACCTCAAGGATAAATTAGTCCTAAAGTTGAGAATGATGATCTGATATATCAGAAATGACCAGTGATGTTAACACAGGTTATAGGTTCAGAGGGTTTAAAGTGAAACATCCAAGCAGGGGTGTTAGGGTATGGCAATTGGTAGTGAACCTTTGGGCAAACTCCTTAAATAGGTAATATAGAAAAGTTACATGTGTAGCCAATTGTATGCTCTTCTGTAGTAGTTTATTGAATTACAATACTGATAAGTGATTAATAAAAGTTAAAAGACCAAAGAGGTCACCTTAATACTAAAAAAAAAATAATAATAAGAGGTATGATAACCTAGTGAAATAGTCAGGTTGTCAACCTACTAAGTAGTAGGTTGGATGTTTAAATTCTATCGATAGCAAAAATTTGGATAATCACCTATGTAATATTCATATTATAGCAACTATTACTAACAATTAAATTAGAATATCTGTAATAATAGTTGCATCAGCATGACTGGCAGGTCATAGGGCATCTGTATAAGTATAGTATTACATAAATGAATACAAACTGACAACTCAGGCAGTGCAAATACTAGATAAGTCCTTGTAGCTATATAAATCTGTTGAAATTAGGTAACAAGAAGTCTATTTGAAAAGACCTGAGTAGAAAGATAGCTGGATCTTTAATGACTCTACTGTAAAGGCTAGCCTAAAGAAACAGATACCAAAGTTATAGTACCTGGTCATAGTAGTTAAATAAGCAAGAACCTTAAGGTTAGAAGTTTTGAAAGTATTACTAACTAGGCTACTAGAATGAATTAGAAAAAAAGAATATCAGATCGATTTAATATAATGATAGACTGGTCATAGTCCTATACAGGCTATCTGAATTAAGAGTTTGGTAAAAAGGCAGATAAAAAGGCAGAGGTATACTAAAGTATCAGAGTTATGCTATGAAATAGATGCTAGAGTCTAAGTAAACTTTACAAAGGCATAGTAGTTTAATAGTTAAGCACTGATTACAAGTGTTGGTTCTGCTATAGTAATACTTAGGTTAGCTGTAAAAATGGATACAGAATATTCTGGAAGGTTTACCTTAAGGATAAAATAGTTCTAAGATTGAGATGATGATCTGGGTATTAGATATAATCTAGTGAAGTTAACAGATTTGCAGGTTTAGAGGGTTTAAAGTAAAATATCCAAGCAGAAGTATTAGATATAGCAATTGGTAAGGAACCTTCAAACAGACTTCTTAAATAGATAATATAGAAAAGTTACATATGTAGCCAATTGTACACTCTTCCTGTAGTAGTTTATTGAACCATATTTACCATTATTAAATAAAGTCAAAAGTCTCAAGAGATACCTTAACACCAAAAAAAAAATTAATATAAATTTATAAGGATGTAGTGACTTAGTAAAGTGAATAAGTTGACAACTTTCAAATAGAAAATTGCAAGTTTAAAACCTACTAATAATGAAATTTGAATTTTTTATTTATATTATAGTAACTATTTTTAATAATTAAGTTAAAGTATCTGTAATTATAATTATACTAACATAACTAACAGATTATGAAGCATTTGTGTAACTAATTACATAAACTAGCATTAGATGATGCAAACCAAAATAAGTTCTTGTAATTGTATAAATCTATAGAAATTAGAAAACAAGAAGCTTATTTAAAAAGATCTAAGCAAAGAGGTAATATAGATCTTTGATAGTACTACTGTCAAGACTAAACTTAAAAAACAGATACTAATATCAAAGTAGCTAAACAAACAAGAATCTTTGAGTTAGGAATCTCAGAAGTACCATCAATTAGACTATTAAATCAAATTAGAAAAAAAGAATATTAAGTTATTAATAAATTAGTTATAGTTTTATCTGGCTATCTGAATTAAAAGTTTGATAAAAAAAGCAGATCTATATTAAAATACTAAGGATATGCTGTAAAGTAGATACTAGAGTCTGAATGAATTCTGCAAAAACAAAATAGTTTAATAATTAGCTCTAACTACAAGTGTTGATTTAGTTATAGCAATATCTAAGTCAGCTACAAAAATAAATATATAGCAAGCTTCAAAAGATTTATATTAAGAATAAAATATTTTAAAGTTAAGATAAGAATCTAGACTTGACCTGATGAAGTTATTATAGAACAGGTTTAGAGAATTTAAATCAACATTCAAACAAAAGTATTAGATATAACAATTAATAAAAAATATTAAATAGATTCCTTAAATAAATAATATAGAAGGTTATATAAATAGCTAATTGTATACTCTTTCTGTAGTAGCTTCTTACAAAACTATATTTTCAAAAATGTGTTAATAAAGTTAAAAGACTCAAGAAGTTATTTTAATACCAAAAAAAATAATTAATATAAATTTATATAATAATCAAAATTTTAGAATTTATATATAATAAAATAGAACAAAATTTAAATAATGTAGTGACTTAGTAAAGTGAATAAGTTGTCATCCCTTCAAGTAGTAGATTGTAAGTTCAAAATCTACTAATAGCAAAATTTGGATAAACATATATATAATATATAAATAGTATTATAATGCTAGTATTCTGTTAATTAGTTAGAATAGAATACTTGTAACTATAGTTATACTAACATGACTGGCAGGTTTGAGGCATTCATGTAACCTTGGTTATACAGAGAAATGCAAACTGGTACTGAGCAGTACAAATTTAAAATAAGTTCCTATAGTTATGTAAATCTGTAAAACTGAAAAGCTAGAAAACTGAAGCCTACTTAGAAATTTTAAGCAGAAAAGTAATACAGATCTTTGACTATACTACTGTAAAGGCTAGATCTAGAAAATGAATACCAATATAGAAGAATCAGGTGGGCAAGAACCTCAAATAAGAGGTATTATCAACCAGGCTACCAGATTTCAGACCAAAGAAAAAGAATATTAGATTAGCCAAGAACAGATCATAGTTCTTTCAAGCTATTTGAATTAAGAGTCTAAGATTAAAACAGAAGTATCTAAAAGTATTAGAAATATGCTGTAAAGTCAGTGCCAAGGTCTGAGTAAACTCTGTAAGAATAGTTCTTGTTAGTGTTCTAAAAGTAGATAGATAGTTAACAACAGGAGGCTCTCTCATCTTACTAGCAGGTAATATACTTTAAATTGTATAATAGTCTAAAAACTAGTACAAAAAGAGTAGGTACTATACTGCTTAGATAATATACTGATTATATATATATAGAAGGTTAGTTGAAATTATATTATAACAGAACAGATGATCAGAAGGTTTAAATAGATAATCTTCTAGTAGGTTATAGGTATAGCACCTAGTATAGAACCTTAAGGTGGACTATTTAAATAGGCAACCAAAAGTTGCATGTATGACTAGTTATACTCTTGTCTCTGTAAAATTGTTATAATAACTAATCCAATAAAAGTCAATAAAGTATTACTACAAAGTATGACCTTTAACAAAAAAATAAAAATAAAAATTTAAAATTATTAATAAATTTTCACTTTCTTTATTATCTAAACACAAATTGATAAAAAGCAAAAACCAAGTTTATATAAAAATAGCTATTTAAACTACTTTGGAAGGTCTAAGTAAAAAAAAAAAGCATTTAAAAAAGATATAAGAAAAAGAAAAAAGCAGTTTAAAATAATTTATTAGCAAAAAAACAGTAAGAAAATCTAAAAATTTTTTAAAAAAATACTTATAAACTAAAATTTTTGAGAAATTGGCACTAATTCTATATTATAAATCTGTTTTGATCATAAAAATATAAACAAACAAGCAAATTAGTTATAAAAAAAAACAAGTAACACATACATATGGTTAACTCTTATTGGAATATAAATATATTAGAAAAATATAGTAATAATTTAATAACAACATATATTAAAAGAGCATACTAGACTATTAACAGTATACTTAATAGTATATTTCTTAAACAAACAGATAAAACATATATAACATCTGACAAAAAAAACGAAATTATTATTATGCTAATAAAGCAGAACTCAGATAAGATTGTATTATTAAAAATAATAAGAAAGCTAATAAAAAACATAAAAAAAGAGCAACCAAAAAAGATATTAAACATGGTAAAGTAAAGCAATCATACAATAATAATAGAACCTATTTTAAAACAAATAATATGACAAACTAAAAGAATAGCATCAGCTAATAGAAACAGAAAGAATTTAAAAGATTGAACAAAAACTAGTAACAAAAGTAAAAATAAAAGATAGAAAATGATATAAAAAAAAAGATACAAAAAAACAATATAATAGTTTAATAAAAAGAAATAGCAAAGATAAGACTTAATAATAATAGCAAAACAGAAATAAAACAAATTTAACAGAAACAAGAAAAAATAAAAGAATACAAGCAAAAAAACATAAATACAAATAAAAAAAAACCAAAATTTAATATAAAAATAGAAAAAATAAAATAAAACAAGAAATTAAAAAAAATTTGATATAGTAGAAGTGCTATTAGAAGAAAGCCTATAAGCATCAAACAAAAGAAACTGCAACTAATATAACAACCTACTTGCCAACATACCAGCACACAACATGTCAGAAAAAAACAAATAAAGAGCATATTAAGTTTATTAAATAATTACTAAAAAACAATAAATATATTAAAGACATCAAAGAAGTTTTCAAAAAAGAGAACTTATAGATAGAAGTAGGCTTTGACTGTGAATATAATAAAAGCAAAGTAATACAAAGAATTAGTAAAAAAGAGAATAACTAGTACAAAATAATATTAGAAAAAAAGAAAAAAAAACAAAAAAAAATATAAAAAACCTAATAAGAAAGGTTAGCAAGAAAGAAGTAATATATTAAAAATAGAAAAGAAAAAACAAGAATAAAAAAAGAATAAAGCCAAAATGTATAAAAATTAATATAAAACAAATAAAAAATATGAAAATAAAAATTACTTAATTATATAAAATCTACTAACAAATATAAACAAAAAAGAACTAGAATATATATGTAGAAGATTTAAGAAATCTCATATAGCAAAAGTTAAAAGAACTAAATACAAATTCTTAGCAGTAGTGCAGATAAAAAAAATAAACAAAAAAGATATTTTATAGGCTATACCATTTAATAATAACAAACTAGTATAAGTAACAATAAGAAAATAAAACTACAAAACAAGAAAAAGCCAGACAAAATATGCAATAAAGTTAACAAAACTACTTAGAAAGGTTTTAAAAGTTTTATTCTTAGAAAGTTTAAAAAATAAAAAAGCAAACTTAGTTTATATCCTATTAAATAGAAATGAAAACTATAAGAGAACTGCTATCTCTTAAATTGTAACAAAGGCAAATTTATCTATATTAATTTTTTTAAAATTAATTTTTAGAATAAAATTTTAACAATTAATTTTAGCAATATATTTTCTAAGTAAAAAATATTTTAAAAGCCTAATTTATAAACTTTGTTTTAACTTTATTAAAAAACTTTTAATTAATTAAAGTTTAAAGATTATATAACATTAGGGTTTACTATTAACATATTTTTTAGGTTTTCTAAAATTTTATATATTTCTGAAGCTAAAAAAAATTTTTGCCCTTAAGCAAATATTAATTTTTATATATAAATTACTAAATTTATAATAATTAAAATTGTAATCTTTAATATAAACTAAAAAGTTGTATTAAAAACTATATGTTTAAAATTAAAATTTAAAAAGTTTATCATAGATATATTAAAAAAATTTTTTATTAAAAATCTTTTTTAAGATTGTATATTTTGATTTATAAGCAACCTAATTTTTTTTCTTATAATTTAAAAATAAATATTAAAAAAACTAATCCTTATTTTTAAATATTATTATATCAAATTTTATTTATATATTTTAATAATTTAAAAAAGTAGAAAGAAAGCTTAATATAAGTGTAAGAATAGAAAGCAATTTATGAACAATGTTTGGTCATAGAATCAAAATAAGAGAGCTTATAAATATACAGTTACAAAAAAAAAGCAGTACTAGAATAAATGAAGCAGCCTTAATATATCTAAGCCAGCTAATAGATATAAAAAAAGAGAGATTAATTACATAGCAGCAGTTAAAAAGTTACCAAGGTCTATTAAGTAAAGAAAAAAAAAGCAGAATAATTTAAAATGATAAAACTAGAAATGCTCATTAGACCAGAAAATAGAAAAATTAAAAGAAAATACTCAAGCAATACAGATGAAATATGAGTATATTTTAGAAGACAAAAAAAGAAGAGAATGGGTAGCATATAATGCACAGAATAATCAACAATTAGAAAAGATAGTTAAGAAGAAAAAGAAAAAAATACTAGTAGAACATTGGCAAATGCAAAGTAAAAAAAGTAAATTAGCTATCGAAATTAGCAGATGTAAGAGTTGTACAAGAGAAGAAGAATACTGAGAAAATATCTGCCAACAGTAGATAAGAATAAATAATAGAATCAATGTGATTTTAGAAGCATTAATAAAAAAAGACAGCAACAAAATCAAGATAGCAATAGATAAAATAACAGAAATAATAAAGACAAACAAACCAGAAATAGGAGAACAGAAACTTGAGAGACTAAGAATAATAGAAGAGCCAGAAGTAAAGATAATCAAATAACAAAAGTTAAAAGATAGTATTAGTCAAGAAATAGTAAAAGTCTTAAGAAGAAATATAATGAGAAACAAGAACAAATATATAATATATACAGATGAAGCAACAAACCTGAATATTAAAGAAGATACAAAAAGCAGAAATAGTATGGGCATAAGATGGATGCAAACAGACAAAATACAAGAATGGCCAGAAGAAGAAGTAGCATTAGGTCTAGAAGGTTGGCAAACATCAACAATAGCTGAGTTAGTAGCAATATAGGTTGTAATTTTAATGATACCAAGAGAAAAGCAAATAGAAATATATACAGATAGTAATGCAGCAATAAGAAACATTAGTAGAGAGTTGGAACAAATATGCAAAAATAAGATTCTCAAAAAGAAGAACACAATATGGGTAATAAAAATTAAAAAGCTAATTATAACAAAAAACATTCAGATAGAGTTTGTTAAAGTTAAAAGCCACAGTAAAAATAGATGAAATAATAAAGCTAATAGTCTAGCAAAAAAAGGTGCAACAAGTAAAGAGATAATATAGATCAAAAAAGTCAGTTGCAAAGAGATAGAATACTGCCTAGAGTGAAAAACAAATGTACTGACATACCAACAAGACTGCTATACAAATTGATAACAAATGCAAGGTTAGGAATGAAATAAAAAGAAATAAAAACAATTAGAAGATTAAAATCAAAAACAGAAGTTATAATTTATGATTGAATATACTTTTGAAATAAACTGAAGATATCTAAAGGAGTATACTGCACAACAAGAAGAGGTAGTATTAGAAGAAGTATATTTATAAAGCACATAATAGATAAACTTTCAATTCTAGAAGAACTTAACAAAAGAAGACCAGATGTATATAGAATGATGAAATGCCAAGTGTGCTAAGATAAAGCAAAAGAAATATAGGCATATTTGGCAGCATGTAAGGGACAAAAAAAGTTGTAGAAAAGAATCTAAAAAGTGATCATTGCAACAGTCTAGAAGAAGTTAAAGAAAGAAGAAAAAGTTTGAGTTCCTCTATATGTATTATATATAGCATTCTTTGGGAAAACAGAAACAGAAAAAATTAAAATAAGAAAGGCACTAATTAAAGGTCTTATTTCAAAAGAAATACAGAACAGATTGAGGCAGCTTCTAAGTACAAAATCAAAACAGCAATTCATGAATATAATAGCAAGAACAGCTTAAGATACATTCTATAAATAAATATAGAGAATCTGATATGAAAAGATTAATAAATAAGAGAAAAATTAAGGAATAACAAGTAGGATAAAAAGAAAGAAAAGCATCAAGAAAAAAAAGAAAACCAAATCAGCAAGACATAGAAGAAAGAAAAGAGAAAATAAAAGAAAAAGAAAAACAAATTAGAAAAAAAGCACAAAAAATAATATTAAAGCTTATTATAAAAGAGAGAAGTCTTTTTTATTATGGACTTTAAGTAGTTAGATGAGTGACTTACTTCTGCTTAAAGTAATGTAGTAAGTTGCACTTAGGTACTATTAGAGTAACTAGGTAATGTTGTGCTTAGTTGTTAAGAATATTTATATAATTGCAAATATAATTTCAAAATCTTAATAAAGCACTAGCATGATTGCTTAAAGGGAAAAAAAGTAAATCAGAGCTAAAAAAATGCAAAAATGCAGGCAAATTTGTCTGTATTAGCCTACAATCTAAGGGATAGTTATATTTGTGACTAAGAAAGATATAAAAACAGTTCAGTCAAAGCCAATTATTTTAATAATTTTTAATTATATTAGGCAAACAGGGCAAAAAGAAACAAAAAAAAAGTCTTATAAAAGAAAAAGAAAGAAGCTAGGACAAATTTAGTTAAACCTTAAATCTAAAAAATAACAAAAGCAGAGTGAAAAAGTAAAAAAATATGATATATATAAACAAAGTTAGAAAAAAAAAATCTTAAAACTATAAATTATAAAACAGAAAAAGAAATAACATTTAAGACCAAAAGTCAGAAGACTAAACAAAACATATGCAAAAGAAAAATGTATATATAAAAAATATATTGAGTTAAATTTGGAAAAAATTAGAAAAATTAAAAGAAGCAAGAGAGATAACAAAGAAGGTTCTAGCTAATCGCTCCTAAAGGTACTTTAATTAAAGCAATAGAAATAAACAAGAAGCTTAAAAAATTTTTGTAAAAAGAAAAAAAAGTATTTGAAAATAAAACAGTATCTTTTTGTCAAAAAAAAAAAGCAGAAAAATATATATATATATATAGAAACAGAACAAAATTAACTAAAAGAAAAATAAAAAAAAGGAAAGAAATAAATAAAGATAGTATTTCATAATATTAATAGGTTAAAAACTAAAAGTTAAAAGCTTAAAAATCTGCTCAACTAGACAGAAAAAAAAAGTTGCAATATTGAAAATTATAAAAACAAATTATACAGAAAGAAAAGAAAAATTTCTAATATATAAGACAACAAAAAGATATATTAAATATTAAAGCAGTGTAGCAAAAGACAAAAAAAAGATTAAATATAGGAATTCTGATAGAAAAACATTAAGAAAAGTATATAGACACATTAATATTTAAAAAAAAAAAAAAAGTATATAGACACAATTAAGAAGATAAATAAATATATGATAAAAATTACATTATACTTTAAACAATTAAAATTAATAGTAATAGAAGTTTATATACTACTAAATAACAAAGAAATAGAAAAAAGCATTTAGCAAAAAATAGTAAAGATCATTACAAAAAAGAAAAGACAAATACAAATTATTATTATAGATAACTTTAACATACTGTAAATAATGTATTTGATAAACAAAATTTACAAGTTGTAAGTTTCAAAAGATTGCCAATATTTAACTAAATAAGATAACAAAACTTCTATAATACATACAGAGAAATGCATCTAATAAAACAAAAATATACATAGTCAAATGCAAAAACAGCAACAAAAATTGACTATATATAGGTATCAGAAGAGCTAGCATCAGGTCTATAAAGAACAGAAATTAAAAATATAAAGAAAATTACCAAAAATAATTATAAGATAGTAATAGCAGAATTATAAGTTAAACACATGATAACAAAAAGCAGCAAAGTAGAAGTCAAAAGAAAAAGCCAATTAAGAATATTATATTTCTATAATATAACAAAAAATAAAGATTGAAAAAACTATACACAAAAATTACAAAACAATTAGAAGTTAAAAAAGTATTAAAGCATAGTCAAAAGAAAAAACAAGAAATAAAAAAGATAAATAATATATAAGATTTAATAAAAGAAGCAATTATAATAGCAGCAAACAAATACATATTTAAGAACCAAATTTACAATACAATAATAAACAGAAGGCATAATTAAAAAGACTAACATTAGAAAAAGACCATTCTAGAGCTTCAAAGATTAATTAAATATACAAAAACAAAAAAAGAACAGAAAGTTACAGAAGCAAAAAAAAGTAAATTAAATAAAAAACTTAAGGTACTAGGCAAGAATGTAGATATAAAATTATCAAAAATCCAAAGACAATAGTCTGATACTTAAAGGTAAAGTCCAATGTAGATCATTTTTCATATGACTTTGATGGTAAATTTTTTTTATTTTTAATATTTTAAAAATTTTTATTAAGTTAATTATTTTAGATTATTAAGTAAAGTTTGTAG
>CAJVQA010011592.1:0-10619 GCA_910591915.1 Cetraspora pellucida
CACTGCCCAGTACTGGTTTGCATTCCTCTGTGTAACAGGTTACACAGATGCCCCAGACCTGCCAGTCATGCTGGTGCAATCATAGTTACAGGTATCCTATTTCAACTGATCGACAGAATGCTGTCACTATAATACTGTCTATATATTACATAGGTAATTATCCAAATTTCACTATCGGTAGGTTTTGAACTTACAACTTACCACTTGAGAATATGACAACTTATTTACTTTACTAAGTCACCACACCCTTAACAATAATTCTTATAAACCAATTATTTACAACTATATTTATAATCTTTAAACTTTCCAAGACACTGCTATAACAATTGATCTTTATTTACTATATAAAACAATTTTTATATTATCTCTACCTATCTATCTAATAACTTTAATACTAACAAATAGACACAAAACTAAATTATTCTTTGAATTATATAAATACAACAACTCAACATTATTCTAGTAATTATGAGAAACTTTAATCAAGATCTTAATTAACTATAGCATTCTACACTATACAAATATCTCATATTATATAACTTTATTTACTAATATATACTTACTATCTACATATTTCTACCTGGTAATATAATAAGCTTTCTAATCAAATTGATAAAATATGGGTTCTATAACAAATTCTATACATATTTACAACACTTACTATTACTTATGCAACTAGCATCATTGACAGTAACTATCACATTATTTATACTAACCTTTAGATATATATCAAACCAATTAAACAACACAAAAAATACAAATACAAGGTATTCAAATATTATATTTAAACATCATAGATATTTTTATTGCTTAAAAACAAAGCAAAATATATCTGATATTGAAAAAAACAATCTCTATAAATCAACTTAACTATACTAGATCTATAATACTCTTTGAATATACTTGGAAAATTTTAACAAAAATTATTACTAACTGACTTAGCAAAATAATATCCAAATATCCTATTTTTGATCTACACAACTTTATAGCTCTATCTTATTTTTTTTACAACACAACACATACAAATCCTTACAAATATACTACAAGAAGTACAAACACAAAACAAAGAAATATAGCTCTTGGCTTAGAACATGAGCAAAATATATAACTCTGTAAACATTTCACTTTTTTAACATGCTCTAACTTAAATAAAAATTTTTATCAATACACAACAACTTATAATTAACATATACAATAACTGATTCAACTCAGTTATTACAAATTTTGGTTTTACATTTAGCTATTATATACAGAATAGCATGGACCAAGAAGAAACAATTACATCACTCCTTTGATATATATACTATAACCTTCTAATAACTTACATCTATTTCAAATTTCAAGAGTATAATATGTCAATAACACTTTTATCTAACACAACATCTATCATATTATATATCAGACTAGTCTATATAGATGATACACTATGACTGGCTTTTAACAAATACACTTTTCAACAAATTGTTAACTTTGCTAAGTTCTTATACAACATGGTCAACATTACAGTTAACCTTATTAAATCAATTCTTGCAACAAACTAGATCAAAGATTTAAATCTAACAATTAACTTTGCTAATACAATTATATATACTATTTCTTTAAAAAATACCTTTCACTATCTGGGCTGCTGGTTTATACTACTTAGCTACTACAAACATATTTATAACCAAATTATTGCTAAGGTCACCAATCTTATCAATACTATAAAAAACAAAAAAATTACAGAAAAACAAACAATTTATATTATTAATACTGTACTTATATCTTGCTTTTTATACAGAACATTAAATATATTTGTTTACTAATCTAATACTTAAAGTATTACTAATTTATATATGCAAGTTGTAAAATACAAAGCTGAACTGGCCTCAATGATATTCAACTCTATTATATTTTACTACTAAATATATAATTTATGCAGTATTTTATAATTTAATATTATCAAGCCAATAAATTAATTAACAATATACAGAACAAAATTGTATTTAAAAATAGACTATTTGTTAATATTTTGCAATTAATATTAAAAAGAATAATCAAATTTGTTAGTTTATATAATGTTAAAAAAATTTGGTTTATAAAATTAAAAATTTATTACAGAACAAATATTATATTATTTTGTTACAAAATTAAGACTATTTCTGTTCTTGCTTTCTATTATTTAATATAAAATTGTATACAAATATTTTTTAAATTATGTTAGTTACAAAAAATATATAACTTAATAGTATAATAAAAACAAAAATAGTTTAGAGAAATCAGTTTTGCAAACAGATAAATTTGAATCTAATAATTAAAATACAATATAAGGTTCAAGTAGTACAATGATATATTTAAATATTTTTAATCAAAATAAAAAAGGTTTTTATAAAAAAAATTTAATTATTCTTGAACAAAAGACTGTTTATAAAAAATTGTATAGCATATATAAGAAAGCTTTTAATAAAATATTGCAGGATAATTTAAAATTATAGCAGCTTACTAATTTACTTAAAAATTTATTAAAAATATTAATAAACAGTTAAATTTAAATAAAAGTTTACAAACTGACAATACTAATAATAAAAATTTTATAACATCTTAACAAAAAATCTAAAAAAATATTGTAGAAAAGAATAACCACTTGGTACTAAAAGATTTAAATTTTTATATAAGAGTTATGAATCTAAAATTAAATATTAATATTAATATAAAAAATATAATAATTTAGGTTTTTATTAAAAAAAATTGCAAGATAAGCTTATTATTTATTGTTTTTGCTAATTATTTTTTATTTATTTTGTATTTATATAAATATTTATATTAAATTCAGAAATAACTCAAGTTTATTACTATAATACAAGTTTGATGCAGCAATTATATAGTATAGTTCTATAATGAATCTGTTATAAAATCCACTAACTGTAATTATTATGTTTTTTTAAAGGTTTACTTAATAATATGACTATTATATTAAACTGTTATAGCAATTTACTTGAGTTATTTTTAGATCAAAATACTGAAATATGAATTTTATTATATCTAATAATATAGATGTAAATTTCAAATAAAAAATTATGTTTAATATATTTGCAAAAATTATAATATATTGTGTTGCTTTAATGCTTATATTAATATTTTTTTAATATGCAAATAAATAAATATAAATTTTTTTATATATAGTAATTATAATAGTAACAATCTATTTGACCTTATTTTACATATATTGATATAGCTAAATTTGAATACTATTAAAAATTGCATGCATATATATGTTCTGTAGCCTTATTTCAGTTAAACTTATATATAACTACAAATTTTTATATTATAATTATATTGTATAAACCTATATAATTGTATTAATATAAAAGTAATATAAAAAATATATTAATATATTAACTTAAAAGGTTTTTATAATATAATTATTATATAATTTACAATTTAAATTCATAACAACTATTATTAATTTGTATTAATTTAGTCTATAATAGAAAGTATAAAATTATTTTACTAATCTGTAAAATTAATTAAGTTTATATATTTATTTACATTATACCAAATTATTCTATTCACATTAATTTAGTCTGTAACTATAAAAATATTTATCAATTAATAAAAATAATATCAATAAAGCAAGTTTACAAATCAAAACTATGAATACTTATTTAGTATTACATATGAATTATTTACATTTATTTAGTCAGTTATTTACTATTACATGCAAATTAATCAATTAAATTTATTTTATTTACAATAATTTAAATTAGTGAGTATAAAAAAATTAAAATCAATACAAGTTTACAAAACAAAATTATAAATACTTATTTATTTTATATATAAATTATCATTTCTATTAATTTAATTGGTAAAGTTAAAATTTTATATGTATAAAAAGTTTATAAATACTTATTTGACATCATATACAAATAATTTATTTAGCTAATAAGTACAAAAATTATTTACAAAATTATATAAAAGAGGCAAATCTTAATATTTTATGATTATAAAAAGAATTTAAACAATCAAAAACACTTAAATACTTAATTATTTTTTCATCAACCAAGAAAATTGTTTTATCACTTCTTTTAATTCAGAATTAAATATGAAACTGTACACATTATAGCAAATATTACATGATAAAGCATGATGATTCTGACATAGCAACAAAAAATAACAAGCATGAATAAGAATATTAATAATTGCATAAAAGCATTTCAACTTAGAGCTCTTGCATATAATATATTGACTAAATGAATTTCATTTGATAAACTACAAGATTTGAAGAAGAGATTTTGCTCTTTATTTCTATGATCTTGTTGAATGGTTTGCAAAAAATTGACGAGTATATGAACTATCTGGCCATTACACTTATTAAATAAACTATAACTAATTTATGTTTTCTTAATCAGGTCAATTGGATTGTTCAAAATGACCCTGGTAATAATTTTTAAATAAGTAGGTAACCCAATGCTCAATTTTATCAGGTCTGATCTTGATCAATAATTTTTTATTTTTTCATCATTTGTTGTTACCATAGCGTTGTGTCACCAACCAATACATTTACCGATTTTATTAGCACAATCACATGTTACTTGGGCTTTTGTATATTATTTATTATATTAGCAACAAATCACTATAGCGAGAAATTATAAAATACAAAGGTTCTTTTTTTAAATTTTAATAATACTATACAACGGTAATCACATGATGGGGACTAGCGATGTGTCGCTACAGCGATAGATTACAAAATCCCAAAGATTTTGTTGATTAAAAAAAAACCACATATATTATATATCCAGTCGACTCTGAATGCATTGAACTTAAATATTTAAATTTCACAATAGTTCGGTCATGGGTTCTTGATAAAACATAGCGATTTTTATAACGAACTTTTTTTTCACCGTCAATTCGCTATAGAAAGAGTTGAGACCGTATAAAATTTTCTTATTAATACAAAGCTTTTTCAATTAAATAAAACAATATTCCATATGCTTTATAACGTTATACAATGTACAGACTTTCACTTTCGACACTCAAAAAAATTTTTTTTAATTGCTAATTTGGGTTGTTTTTCTTTTTTCTTGACAAATTATATAAGTTTTTAACTTCAATGCCGTAAAACAATTCGTGTTTCTATTTCTTAAATTATGTGGGTTTATTCATATTTATTAATTTTTGGCTTTACTAAAATTACTATCTCATCCCTTTAAAAAATGACTTTGATCCCTTTAACTGGATAAGTTCTGATCAGGTGTATCGCGTTGTTGACTTTTCTTGAAACCCATGAACTCACTTCAAGCATCTATGTTCTTTAATATTAATGTTTTCAACTATCGCGCTTTTAAAAATGATTTTAGGTTCTAATTCATCGTAACTTCAATATTTGTAGGCCGGTATAAGTATTCGTTGAAGTGGGGTAAGTAGATTCAATACATTCAATAGTTCGTTAGTTTCTAATTTATATTGTAGCTTAAGCTTAGAAATATTTATTACGTAAATTTTAATTTTTGCATAAATTAATGTAAAACGTAACGGTAATGAATACGTAATTTCTTTAGCGTTATAGTTCGATAATACTATACTGTAATTTTGATCTAATTATCCGGACGACCATCCGGACCCAACCTGGTACACATTTTCCAGGTGCCATCCCTAGAGATGGGCAAGGCAATTGCTTATTACGTAAAAAGTTAAATCGCACTATGCGCCAATTTAGCATGTTAGTATATAATATTAGTAAATTGTCGCATAATGTGATTTGATTTTTTTACGTAATAAGCCATCCCTAGACCTAGTTAAAGTCCGCCATGGTATACCAAATACTCATTTGAAAGTCCGAACATTATCAGAAAATTTCGGAATAGTTGGCAATTAACGGACATGAAACACGGAGACTTTCGGAATAAAGTACTTACAGTAACTTACCAAGTAACTTACCATTTTGGTAACTTATTAATAAATTTTACAACCCTACCTGTCACACATTCCGGTCGTGCAATCGGTGACTTTCACAAATAGATTCGCTCTATATATAAATATATCCAAAATTTAATTTCAATAAATACCAAACCAGTTTATTATTTATGTATCAAATCGAAATTAAATGCTAAAAAATGTATAAGTTTATTATTTATACATCAGTTCAAAAAATTTGATTCCAAAATACATAAAACAAGTTTATTATAATACCGAAAGATGTAAAAAATCTGACGTTAAAGATATATGTAACGTGGTCAAATCAAAAGACATATGTTTTGAGAACGGAATTTGAGTAGATTTAGAACTTGAGTTAAATTGGAATTTTGAGTAAAATTTATCTTATATCAAACCTACATCCTAACCATATGCACATTAGATGATTAGTACAATTATTACTATTTTTTGTCTATTTAGGATCTGTATGTAAATATTTAACACTTATTAGAATGAAAGCAAATACGTAAATGCTAATATTGAACATCTCCAATTATAGATAATCTGGATTGTCTACAGGGCAATCTCCAAAATTTCGGGTTGATGTTGGAAGGTACCAAATCATCTAAATCTTGAATTTTAAATGATTTTTTTAAATTACAATCATCTAATATTACTATAAATTCTACCAACATGTAAAAATTTTGGCCAATCGATTAGTTGCTAACTATATATAGTTCTAGATTTTCATATCATGTGACTAAATTTGTTGATTAGCCAGTCAAACTAAAGATTTTTCAACTAACGATTTGGGTCACTACTACTGTGAAGCCTCTAGAATAAGACATAGTCATAATATAATGTCCAGTTGAATTGCTAATACACATTTATAGCTATACATACTGTAATAAATTAAGCTTAGCCTTTTACACAATATATATCAAGAAATGGAAAATGCTAACGTTCCTCATGAAGCAAGTTCAGAAAGATTCACAACACATACCTCTAATTTGAGTTCCAAGCTGCTAACATGTTTCTTAAATTTACAATCTTACCCAAGGTTTATATAATCATGCAGCCACAAATTTACGCAAAAGAGGTTAACATTAACGTCAATGCAATACACACTTTTATTCACTATTTATTTTGAGATTATTATTTCAATACGTATACATATATATCTATATCTAATTAATCTGCGAGCAGTTATTCACATTTAAAATATAAAACACTACTTTTGGTTATAAATTAAATACAAAATATAGCATTATTGTCATTGTTTTCAATTATTTTATGGAAACTTATAAATTAAGCGAATATATAGTGCTATGTACAGTCAAGAATAAATATTCATGACTTCTGTAGTGATGCTATTAATACAGAAAAAATCACGAATATTTTATTCCTTAACTACTAAATAATCATAAAGTAGTATGGTATAATTATTAAATACTACTAGATTAATGTATCTGGTCACGGATCTAGATTAATTATTTTTACAGTTTATTCATCTTGCTTGCAGGATCTAGTTTTGCCTCGCTTCAGGTGATAAGGTAAAATTTGCGCATGCTTAGATTGACAAGAAAATTCCACTAATTAATATACTGTAAAGTCATCTGTTACTTCTACAACAATATATTCGTCGACTTGAGATGGATTTGAATTTGGAAGTTCTTTATAATGGTCTTTAGTTCTTCGTGATTTATTTTTATTTCTTGCCGAAGTTTTATCTTTATTATTTTTTATCGAGATTTTACCACCCTTTCTATCCTTACGTTTATTTTTCACAACCAAGTTGGCGCACTAGAATCAAACAAAAAAAGTTGTGAGAAAATGTCAAAACTTACTTAAAAACACGAACGAAAAAAAGGTGTACCGATTTAACATGCCAAGTCTTTGATGTATTTGATGGCTTATAATGTATCACAACTGCAATAGGAATAGAGGAACCAAAGTACCAACTAAACGAAGTGGTTTTAAACGCCTCAAACTTTCTATCAGTAATAGCCTTGAACTTTTTAGGCAAGAAACTATGACTCACATCAAACTCGAAAAATTTATTTTCGTGAATCTTATCACATGTAGAATGTATATGAGCAGTGAATTTGTACAATTGAGGTTTGTTCAACTTTACTCCTCGAACAAAACGTCCGGATATCTGAGTTCCACTATCCTCCATGTTATCATACAGAGAGAAACTACCTTTTAATCCTGGATCATCGAACTTTATGGTAGCTGTCACTGGATTCTTTACAGTCCAAAGATATTCGGTGCAACTTGTGAAATTTGTTTCTTCTGCTAAGGTGGAACAGATGATAGTACACATCATTATCAAAATCACAAAAAATATTGTGTGAATCATTGCTTGTGAATATTTCAATTTCTCGCTATTATTCAAGTAGCTATTGACCACAGGAAATCACTAACAATTGATTTTTGGTTTTCGCCCATCCACACATTTATTTATATTTATCCGAAACAATATAGTTTTTTTTCATAAATGGCTACAAAATATTAAATAATTCTTAATTTGTCTGATTCGAAAATTTTTGACGATGATTTAATCCATATTTCGTTATAAAATAATATCCTTAAATAGTAATTAATCTATGATGTTTCCAAAATAAATTCATACACACTTTATATTCCACCCGTTTGGTGTTTTTACCCGCCTATGTTTTAAAATCTAGTGGATACTCGAAGGAAAGTTAACCTTTAATAACGCAAATTTTATCTATTAAAGTTTAGAACTAATTTTTACATAAATGCATACATTTTTGAGATAAAAAAAAGCTTGGATGTCCAAAAATAAAGCCCCTAATACTTATTTACTGTTAACTAGTTATCATAAACATTTTTGTTATTCGTCATTAAGTGATCTGGTCGGTCAAATATAACATTATACTATTCTATCACTATGTAATTTTGCACTGCCACATGGATCATAAAATTCTGCTTTTGATGATTACATAAAAATTCGCATGAAGATAGTCTGCCAACCAGATATGGTGTGAACCCGAAAAGTTATTGGCCAAGATCACATGATCCAGACGGTTGGTATTATTTCGCATATTATTTTAATGATTATTAATATGATTCGTATCAATTATTCATTATAGTAAGTATTATAGTAAGTATTATTGATTTAATTTTAACAATGAGCAAGTATAAGATATTGGTCATACGAAAATAACAGCGTATTTGTTCATTGGAGTTAATGACACTTCCATCTGTTGCTACGCAGCACATGAGTGGCATCAACTCTGACGAAAAAATTTCCATATGGGCTAATTGGTGGAATTGGTCCTTAGCTGGAAGCACCAAATTTTAATTTGAATCACATATTTTCACATATTTAATTGGTTAAATATTAACTCGATATACACTAATAATTTTAAACCATATCTTAAATAATTTTAAGAATAATACAAAATTATGCATCAAACTTATCTGTCTCAGCTAAAACCAAACTGTTCTCTATTAGTTAAGCTCTGCTTAAACAGATTATTTTACAGTTTGAACCTTACTAGAACATATCATTTAACATCTTTGTACTGTATATTATTGTTTTTAAAAGAGCAATTTGTATAATTTTTTTATATAAAAGAAATATTTTGATAAAAATCTTAATGCTTTTTTTAACTATTATTTATCTTTACAAAATTTAATATTTATCTTAATTTTCTATCCAGTTTATTTTTAAAAATTTAAGGGTAAAGTACAACATTGATCATTTTTATATATAATGTCACGATATAGAAAATATAGACTATGAAAATCCTTATTCATAGGGTAAGCAAAAGCCTCTTATATAACAATGGTCATGCTAGTACTCAAAAGAGGTGTTGGATTTGGTAAGTACTACAGGTAAGTATTACTTTATTAGCTATACTGTGAGACTTTCATTCTTTACATTATAAATGCATTACTTATATACTTTTTCTCTATATGTTAATTGCACTAATTACACTATATATGCTAATTACACTAATTATGTAAAATACATTACATTCATTACATCTATTAATTATGCTAATTATGTTACATCTACTAAGTACATTAATTATATTACATCTACTAATTATACTAATTATGTTATATTTACTAATTATACTCTATATATGTGTTATATCTAATAATTACTATATATTATTATTTCATTATGTGATCTAATTTAAATGAAATATTGATAATCTTATTTTAGATCATAATAATAATTAGTTGCAAATTTTACAGTTTTTTTTATATCTAATTTTTTGAAAAAATATATTAAGTAAATAATTTTTAATTCTTATATAAAAGTTGGATAGTAAGTCTTTCTAATTCTAATAATAATAAAATTATTAAAATTGAATAAAAACTCATTGAGATATAAATTTTTAAATATTAGTTTATAAAACTATATAATAAAATTAATTTATAAATTTATATAAATTAATCAATCAAATTATCTAATTTTATACTACTTAAGCAAGTTTTAATTAATCTAGATAAACTTTATCTTATAAGATCTTTGCTAGCAAAATGACCTTACAAGTCATTGTTATACAAACTTTTTATTAAGAAAATTATAATAAATCTATTTTTTAAAAAAAATTTGATAGTAAAGATTCTATATATACAAATATATTTTTTAAAATAATATAATAATTCAAAATTTTATTATAATAAATAAATAATTTTATTTATAATATTATAAAATTTTTTTATTAATTAATTAAAAAATA